>JAVRXN010000014.1:18318659-18541159 GCA_033556935.1 Timema podura
AGCCTACGATTATGAAGTGCAATTTGATTCTAACGCAATAGACCGCACGGACCACGATGCGGATGTTTATTATTTATATCTATGTTCGTGTTTATACACACATGAAGATTCCCGCCGCCATATTTGGGTGTGAAGTGGCGCGAAAGACATTATAAAATAATATAATCAACTTTTGGTGTTTTTATTTTATCTTTAAACAATATAAAAAAAACCTTTAAATAGTTGGCGATGAAAAGAAAACGCAGCTAAACATTCAATATTCATCTATCATTTGTTACAAGTTATAACTTTTATGATAAAAGGAACGAAGAAGCTTTAAAAGTCGTCAGTAAATTATACGTCCTTTGACTTAACCACATCTAAATGAAGTAAGGCGCAATAAATATATTCCTTCTCCTCTCACTCTCTAAGCTACTTCTCTCCCCCCTCCCCCCCCCCCTCGGTACTTCAGTGAGTAATTGTGTGGGTTTTTCTTTTACATAAAAAGAGGAAGGCGTAGATATGCCTAAGGAATAATTTTCAGAATCCCTTCCTTTACCGGTCTTCTTTAGAATTTCATTACGTGCAATAAGTCAAACTAACTTTTTATCCCCCCCCCTTCTACACCCCTTATAACACCACCCTACCACTTCTTCATGACCCCTTAACTCCCCCTCCTAACCCTTACAGTTGAAGAAGCTTAAATTTCAGCAGCTAATAATTTTACAAACAGGACAAAATGAGATTAGAAATAGATGAATGCGGTAAATTGGTGATTAAATCTAAATTTGTTGGAGGGTGAATTTAATTTTCAGTCTCCAAGGGGTAGGTATGTAAATGTTAACATTCCAAAGTTTACATATTATATTTTAAAGATATAAAACGAAGTATTGCACAGATATTAATAAAAGGGGATAGAAGGGCAAATTGTTAGAGTACTTAGAGGGGCCATTTATATTTTAATTGATGACGACGTTGTTCATTGTTTTACTTTACAATTTTCTGTTTTGGGTTTAAAAAAATGTTTACGTCAGGTTAATATAGACATTTGTTTATAAATTACATGTTTGATATAAATATTTTTTTTTAAAGTATAGTAATTTAATCTAAAATTGAGTAGAATATTATGTATCTATTTTGCAGATAAGTAAATCATTCATGTTCAATAATAAGGTACTAAGCTCTAACCCTTAAATATTAAAGAGGGCTTTTAAAAGTATATTAAAACTAATTAAGTTCATATTCGTTTGATTACTATTAATAAGCTTAACGCCAAGTTTATATCGACTTATTTTAACAATTAGAGCTGGGAGAGTATCTTAGAAAAAATGCACCTACATTATTATTGACTGAGGATGATAAAACAACTCAAGTTACAGATCATAAATTAATACCTCCCCAATTTTATCATACCAGATATGAACCTTGGCGTCTTACATTAGGTTAAAACATACGAACACAATTCACACAATAATGAGATAAAAGTTACATTCAAACTATATACATCGGTGGGTGTGCGGGCTAGGGTGTCAGTCTCGTCTAGTCTGATTTGTTAGTGATAGAAAGGTTGGGGTAGGCCGAATATGGTTCTAGATTCATTCAATCTTGTTCTCCATTTAACGGAGAGGTCAGGGTTCGAATACCAGCTGGGTTAGTTGCTAAATCCTTTCGTCCATGTCCCTAACACCTCTCCCCTCTAATCTAATGCGCCTTAATAAGTCTCTGGATATTTTTAATTATGCTAATGGGGCAAGTACGACGCATGATTTAGAAGAGATGTACTCCCATTTTCATGTGGAAAGAGTGGGAGACCTTTTAGTAAAACCCAACTTCGCTGTAACTCAGCCACGACTATATCTTCGAGCTTCCCGTCTTTAGAAAACAAGATCAGATGGGCTTAACCTTTTAGTCTGCGTTCTCACCGATATGGGTATTTGAGTAGTTAAAAATGGGTTGTAGATCGGATAAATAGTAATACTAAAAAAAAGGCTCAGCAATTCCCAATTACATTCATAGAATTCCAAGTAGTCTTGGTGGGGGACCACATTCCAGAACGTTTAAACGCGTTAGTGACGTCCAGGGAATTCCTCGTTAGTTAAGAGTATTTTTTTTATATAAAAATATGGATCATGCCAAAATGAAAAATAAAGTTACCAATAACTCCCCCCCCCTCTCACCCTGATAGGATTAAAATTCTAACATTTTGTATTCAGGGATTAAAATAAATTCATTATTAGGGTAGCTAGAGATAAAACTGAGGTAAAAAGTGCATGTTATAATGTATATATATATACTCTAATTATGTATAATTTTAATAAGCTTCCAACAGAACAATTTAAGGTAATTTTACTGGGTATGGTTTTAATGGTTTTTAGAATTTATATGCCCTTAAGGGTGTCACATGATATAACACAGATTTTTTTTTAAATTTTAGCACCACGTCTTACTACCCGTTTGGGTTATACGTTTATCTAATAATGACTCTAATGGTTTTAGGGATTGGGGAGGTTATAGCCATAGGAAGTGTACCCGCATTTTCATGAAGAAAGAATGGTTAACCATTTAGGAAAAACTACCCCCAGTAAACCTGACCAAGATTCGAACCTCGATCTCCCCATCATCGGCAGTCTTGTCTATTGCGAGAGTAGCGCGTTAGACCACGTGGCCCCCGAAGTGGATTACTTAGAACAGTTACAAATGTTTATAAATCCCACATTATTTAAGTTGTATGATTTTTTTTTTTAAATATCGTTTTCAACCAAATGTAGGTGAAAATAATATTAGCAGATCTCTGACCAGTTAAAAGGTTTAAATTTTAAGTTAAAATTTAAAAAAATTATCAACGACGTTTTATGCGAAAATTTGTATTCCTGAGATTAAATCAAGAGTTAGAAACCTAGATCTTGCCTTCCTTTATCAAATAAAGTCATGTTCTGACAGGGCCCAAAACAGAACATTTTAATTTATGGGAGATTGTTTTAAAAACAATTCTAACTTTAAATTTAAACTTTCATCTAAATTTTTGTTAAAATGACATCTAAGAAAAAAATCAAACCTTTTCATAGATAATCCGGGATTTCTAAACGTCTGCGACGCTTCTGGTTCCGTCTCCATGTGGCAGCCTTAAGAAATACAGCCATTGGAGTATATTCCCTTTCAAATAGGTGGCGCCCCCTTAACTTAGTTGAACCTTAAGATTCCGAGGAGAGGGAATATCCAAGTGAATGAAAATCACATACCCATTCTCAGCTCACAATTAACAATGATCCTAGGGAAATTAGCTAGTTCTCTAGTCGAACACGCGACGCGGCAAAAGGCAGCAAGTGGTCCGGGCGCTATAATTCTTGTTCTCTAGAGGTCTTAACCTAATATAAACTTGACTAAACGATAGGGGAGGGGGACTGGGGGAGGAGGGGGAGAACGGTCTGAAGATGGAGAGAGAGGGGGTATAGAAGCTTCACTTGAGAGGCAATGTATGTTGCGAAGGGGTGGTTTGTTTGCACAAAGTTTCAAGTCTACACTCCAGAGCACAGCTTCTACCAATGTACATTCTGAAGCAAATAAATATAGAACTTAAATATAAATTTTGTAAAAAAAAACTATATATATATCTACGTTGGTCTGAGCACTGATGGGGTAGGAATGAGTAGGGTAGGATTTAGATCGGTGGTCTAAAACTTAAATTAGTCGAAGGGCTAAATTTACAAAATTGAGGCGTGTTTCCGGGTAAATTCTATATAAACTTTTTTTTTTGCAGTGCGGTGGACTATACTGCCGATAACGGGGAGATCGAGTTTTGAATCTCTATCGAGTGTACTGAGGGTGGTTTTTCCAAAATGGTTTTCTACTCTCCCTCCACGCAAATGTGGGTACACTTCCTTAAAATATAACCTTCCTTATCCCTAAAACCATAAACTTATAACCTGAAAGGGTAGTAAGACATGGATCTAAAAATAAAATAAAGCTAGTGTGTAAGAGATGATGTATATTTGCTTTAGAAGAAATGTGGCCACATTTGTGAGAAGGTAGTGTGGGAGACCAACTAGGGAAAACCACCCTCTGTACTGTAACTCGCACCCAGACCTCCCTGACACGGTAAAACTTGACCAGATTAGCCTGACGTTTAATTCACGTGCCCGCCGATGTAGGTCAAGGAAGCTATTTGATGCCATGTATTTAAAATATTTAAAATCTTGTTTTTATTTGAGCTATCGAAATACAAGTAGCAATATGAATTAAACCAAGTAGATACAATTTTCCTCAATCAAGCATTTAAAGTGATAACCGAATATAGTTTGTTTTTGAAATGGTTTCTAAACGTTTTATGTTATTCAAAATTTTGTATGCATTAATATTAAATTATTATTATTTGTGTTCACATATGACTGGAGACCGAATTGTTATATTAAAAATCGCAGATAATTTAGCCGGACGTGGCTCACGAGTCGCGAGTTCACGAACCCTGATTTAGAGAAAATATGTATGAATTTAATTGGAAGGAGAGTGAGAAGGCATCTATCTATAATAATAAAAGTGTTTGTCTGTGTGTTTGTTTATTTATTTGCGTGCGATGCCCAGCCAAATCTACGGCACGCAGATATCTGAAATTTTTAACAAAAGTGGACGGATGGGGGTCCGAATGCACCTCGAGGCCTGCTTTTTAAATTTTTAATTAGCTTTTTAATTAGGCTATTTTAAACAAATTTTTGAAGAAAATATTTTTAATCTGGTTTAGAATTAAGTTTCAGAGACAACGTTTCAAAATGAACTCTGGCAACATGGGAGTTAGGGGGGGGGGGCTTATATAATTCTCATTGAAGAAAATATTTTTATCTGTTTTAGAATTACGTTTCAGAGAAACGGGCCCCATGGAGGGTGTCTTATATAATTCTTATATCACAGTGGGAGTCACGGGCAACGCCGTGTGGATTGCTAGTTTACGATAAACCACACTCCTAGATTAAAGCAGAATCTGTGATGGAACTAAAATTTGAGTGAAGAATTGCCCTGAGTGTGGGATGAGTCCCGGTTAACTAAGTGGTATAGCATTGGCACGCAATGCTAAGGTTCACGGGTTCGATTTCCGTTACATATTAGCTTTAATCCAAAATCTCCTTCAGGCAGCCTTCATAATAACAAACTTAATTTTAACATTAAATTAAATGCTACCCGCTTCGGGGGCCACATGGCTTAAGGCGCTATTCTCGCAATACATTTGACTGTCGAAGACTGAGAGATCGGGGTTCAATCTCGGTCGGGTGGTTAACAATATCAATATAATTAGTCAGGAACAAAAACGATTCCAGTAGTATATTCCAGCGAGAAAATATATTTGTAAGACTACTATTTAATATATTATATTCCCTGAAGTTTAGTGTACACCTTGGACAAGCTGTTGGTATCGATGCGTCATGAATGGTCGAGAGCTGCGAATGATTTTTTTTTTGCTTACATTTTTTATCGACCCAATAAAATACAAATATTTAAATTAATTTTAATACTTAAAGAAATATCTTAATAATATTTTGTGTCACCATATCTATATCAAATATTAGGGTATTGTATTGTTAACCAGCTAATTATACCTATTCATAAAAAAAATATTACTGACCCCACCCCTTACAAAAATCCTGCTTACGGCCTTGCTTGTATATACTTTTTTTTAACACCGCGTCTTACTACCCATTCGGATTGTACGATTAAGTACTAATTTCGCTACTGGGTTAGAAATTGGGAAGGTTGAATTTATAGGAAGTGAGCCCGCATTTGCTTGGAGCGAGAGTGGAAAACCATTTAGGGAAACCCCCCGCCCCCCCCCCCCAAGTTCACCTGAGCGAGATTCGAAACTCGATCTTCCCGTCCTTGGCAGTCTTACTCAACACGAAACTAGCGCGTTAGCTAACTACGCCACCGAGGTGGGTGCTTTGCTTATAAAATATTAAAATAATATCCCTGCCGACTGCAAAAAATGTAGATGTATATTTTTTTATGGAACACAATTCTAGAAATTCTCAATAAATTAAACCATATATTTTTATAATCTATAATACTTTTGTTATAAACAGTACTCTGTTTCAAAGCCTTCTGAGTATCCAATTTCATATATGTTATTATAAATAATAAGTCTTTTACTGTGAAATCTATTGGAAAGGTCATTTTGAAGTTGAAACTGGCAGTTAAAACCAGTACTCCACCCAAGAGCCTGGGATTTAAATTTCCTAGTAACAGTGAGTGGAAATAAATTTAGCTTATGTTTCATGTTTCTCCAGTAACTGCATGGGAGTCCCTGTAACGTGAAGTTGGTTTCCCTGAGCACTCAACAAACAATGATAACAAACTTAATATAAAAAATATATATTTTATATATTATTTGAGGTACTTATTTTATCAGCACACACATTATAATTTAAACCAACTTAAATCTAGAGGAAACACAACATCTAGCTCCCGGTCGTTAATTTATCACTGCGGGAGGTGAAACACACAGCTCCTCGATGATGAATATCTTAGCCATGCTGGGAATTGAACTCGGGACTCTTAACTCACAGATGGACCAGCTACTGACTGAGGTAAGGTGTTAGACACACAAAAAACTATTGTTATTGGAATTTAAATCATTATTTTCAGTCAAATAAATGGAATAAATTATGTTTTGGGCAAATTTTTTTAAGCAACCTTTATTAATACCCATCCATACTGTCCACAAATTTTCACTAATAAGGTAGAAACAATGAATAAACATTTAGTAAAACTGTGTAAGTTTTTTTCTTAAAGGGATATTGATAGACCATTTAAAAGAAAATTACCCTCACTACACTTAGCAAGGACTCGAACGCCTACCTCCATGTCACTGACATAGAACACAATATTAGGTTGCCACTGGTATCGGGATAGTATTATTAAGTTTAATATTAACTGATATTATAAGGCTTTTTTTATGCCAAACAATCGTATAGATTTATATATAATAACATTCTACACAAGGGCGATTCACAGCTTAAGTTAAAAGATCCGCTAAGATAAGGGTTATTTTGCAAAGAATGTACCATCATTAGTTTATATGTTACACCCCGTCCGTGAATTTTCCCAGTTCATGATCAGAGAAATTTCTGCCCATTTGGTGAACTGGCATATCCTCCTGACCTGACCATTTCATGAACTGGGCTAATAATGATCCAAGTTCACGAACTGGGCAAAAATGGTCAAGTTCATGAAATGTGAAGCACTTGTGCTGCCACCAATTTCATGAACTGGACAAATAATTATCAGTTCATGAACTGAGCAAATAAGAAATGGTTCAGTCAATAAAATGTGAAGTACTTATGATGCCCAGCTCAAAGAATGATCCAGTTAATGAACTGGGCTAATAATGGTCCAGTTTATGAATAGTGCAGCGCTTATACTGCTCAGTTCATTAACTGGCATTTCATGAACTGGATAGTTCTATTAATTACCCAATTCATGAACTGAACTAGTTCTTGCCCGATCTGTGAAATGGACAAACTAAGAATAGATTTGGAACCGTTTCGGTGGTCGCGTGGTCTAGCGCGCTACTCTCGCAGTATACTAGACTACCGATAACGGGGAAATTGAAGTTTGAATCTGAGGCTGGTTTTTTCTTAATGATTTTCCACTCTCCCCCACGCAAATTCGGGTAAACTTACTTGAAGTATAACCTTCCTAATCCCTAAAAACATTAGCGTAGTTAGTACATAAACGTATAGCCGAACGGGTAGTAAGACGCGGTGTTAATAAGAAACTGGTTTGATCTTTGAGTTAGCTTAACTTTTAATAGTTTTTGAATGGAAAGTTAGGTTACGTTAGGTTGGGTAGGTTTAATATATCATCTTAAACGGATTTCAGTTAAGTTTGTAGTAGACACTACAGTAATTTTCAGTTTATGAAATGAGGCAAAAGTTAATGCAATTTATTCCTAGTTCGTAGAATGGGCCGTCTATTTATTGGGGGTGTAAATATATAAAGGTTGAAAAAAACCTCATTGATAGATCTCATAGGGGGTAACAATGTCCCTCTGTATCTAACCAAGGTTCGAACCTTGATATCCCGGTAATAGCAATTCTTCATATAACGAGGCTTACGCCGTAAGCTGCCAGTACGCTTCGATCTTCTAGTCTTAGCAAAACCTTAATCTACATTCTTATTTACATAGGAAGAGCATATCTGAACATCTAGCGAGAAATTACTAGATCTATTTTCACGTGCTAATACGCCGTGTCATGTGATCTGCAACTGTCACATTTGATAGAAATTATAAATACCTATAAAAACACGAATAACGTAGTAAAATTTTATTAATGCTAACCGCCAAGAATAGATTTGTACTTTAAAAAAAAGCCCTTTTATGAAAATTCGGCTGTATATCTCTTACACATTTTATTCTGTCTAGCTTACTCTCGGCTGATTGGAGTGTGTAGCAGACAGTCCCAAAGCACCCTTTGCATGTCGTTGTCCGTAATGTTTGTGTGTCTATGTATGTGTGTGTGTTTGTGAGGTCAGGTCAGGAAGGTCGTGGGATCGATACCCACGTGGGCATCGTGACCATCCAACATTTCCTCTTTATTCTGTCGCATGCGGTGGGGGGTAAGTAGCCCCTAACGTCGTTGGGCAGAAAGAAACTTTAATTTCCGTTACCTTTGTGTCAGACTGTGTTGACACAATGCAAAGGCACATGGTAAAAAAAAATATTATTCCATTATTATTTCTGGATAAGGAACTAGACTAATATTGAGAAGAAAGACGGATATATTTATTTATTTAGCACCGCGTCTTACTACCCGCTCGGGTTATACGCTTAAGTACTAATTACGTTTATGGTTTAGGAACTGGGAAGGTTTAATTTAGAGGAAGTGAGCCCGCATTTGCGTGGAGGGATAGGGGCAATTTTTTTTAGGAAAAACTACCCTGACTTACACCAACCTAGATTCAAATCTCGATCTCCCCGTCCTCGACAGTCGAGCTCAACACGAAACTAGCGCTTTAAGTAACTGCGCCATCGAGGTGGGTAAGACTGATATAAACATTAGCTTTTACTATATATGACTACAGTAGGGCCCCCGTATCCACGGTTTAGCTCAGCCTAATTTTATTTATTTTTATTTAAAGAAAAAAAAAATTGACGATAGATTTCAAACCACGCGCCAAGCGAGAACCAGCCTTGCGATCAGCAGCACAAACACGCCTACTATGCACATTACTTGACTCATCATCACAATTATCAGTGACTGTCACAACAAGAAGAATGTAGAATAGTAAGTACACTGTAGTGTACAGTACACGTTATTATTACTTTATCTAATGTTGGTAAGGTCTAACTTTGAATAATTTATCAATTAAAATTACCGTATTTATGTGTGTGTGTTACATAAATATCACGTTATATAATAGTTCGGTACTATCCGCGGTTTCACGTAACTGAGGTAAATCTAGGAAATTATTACCTGCAGATATCGGGGCCCTACTGTATTTTATTTTACGTAGTAGTAGCAATTTTATTTTTTAGCAAATTACATTAGATATAAAAAAAAGTTTTTAACGCAACCCTGGTATATCTACTTATACAAAATGTTCCCGGGCTAAACAGCTAAACTTTGGGAAGTGGTGGTAGGTTAAAAAAAAAACTAACTCAAAATTCATTTAGGAGATTTGATGGTTTTCGCTTTATTTTAGCTCAGACAGCAAAAAAAAAAAAAAAAAGAAAAAGGTATTGAATAAAATATTTTATATATTTTGTTCAAATTGATGACCTCCAGCCCGGAGACAAGCATTGAAACTATCAATGTCAGAACGAGTGGCTGACCGACATTGTGCGACTGTTGTTTCTTCGCACGCTTGCGTTATGCTTTGTCGTAACGATTGAAGGTCATTAACAGGCACTCCAAACACTTTTTACTTGAGGGCTCTCCAAACAAAAAATCTGAAGGCGTTAAATCAGGTGAACGCAGAGGCCAAGCCACAGGTCCAGCACGACCGATCCATCTTCCAGAAAAAATTAATACTAAGCCATTGCCGAAGACCTCTGCAGAAAAACATGTTTATATCTAGTTTTTTTGCTGTCTGCGCAAATATGAAGTGAAAACGAGAAAATCTCAAATAGATTTTGAGTTTTTTTTTTATCCACTACCACTCCCCAAAGTTTAGCCGTCTAACCCGGGTACATCCTGTATATAGTAGGGTGGGGGCCGAAACAATTTGACGATTATAATTAACACTCTAATTAAAAAGTAAATATTCACTAGCTAAATAAACGCAAATTTCATACTACACTTTTTCACTTTTCAAAGATAATGTCACTCGTGTGAACTCCACCGGACGTCAGTCAAACCTCAGCACGTTAGAAGTGCGGCCCCGCACACCTCGACATCTTGGAGCACGGCAGCAGAACATACAACAATTAATAGTAAACAACACACCGGGCCATCTAGAAATGGGAATACGTTCTGAGGATCATCAATAACGGTCCTACATCACAGAAAGTGCTTTCCATTTTCACATGTAAAGTGCAGCGCCCCTAACTACTATTCAACTTGTTTTACACGCATGCTTTAACAACTTTTCTCTCCTGGTGCTGTACGCCGAAACTTTGAACACAATTTAATGGTATTAGCACAGTTTTCCGGATATAAGTGTACAGGGATTTTGTATTACTTTTAGTTGAACAAGCTATATGTGTAGTTTGGGCTATGAGTTTCCGAACACCCTGTATAAATAAATATATCACGCTAATCTATAATATATATAGTTAATAATTAATTAAATTATTTTATATTTACTAGGATTCAAAATAATGGGGTGGTTTCTAACGAGAGAACAAGCAACAAGATGTTAAAATTCGTGAAAGCTAGTTTCTTTTATTCCTTTACACTTTGAATTTTCAAGAATCTACTCAATTTTATTCAAGAGAATCAGATTTGTTATGCATGTCAAAATGAAAACGTCAGTTTAACTGTTTTCTAAAGTTCGTTTATAAGTTCTTGAATATTTTGCTTGGTTGTTTTCCTCTCGGCAACTTCATTTTGACGTATTCTTTGTGCTCAAAAACTGTTTTAGAAAACACTCTTTCGCCAACTCCACTTTAGCTACTGCTTTTTTTAAAAAATAATGCTGATTAAAATAACAGTTTCACATCAGTAGTTATATTGAAAGTGGGTAATTTTTAATATTTATTACCCACCTTGTTGGCGTAGTAGCTAACACACTAGTTTCATGTTGAGCTAGACTGCCGAGGATGGGGATATCTATGTTCGAATCTCACTTGGGTGAACTGGGGGTTGTTTATCCTAAATGCCTTTACTCTTTCCCTCCACGCAAATGCAGGTTCACTTCCTCCATATTCACCCCTCCCCAATTCCTAAACCATTAGAATAATTAGTACTTAAACGTATAGCACGAACGGGTAGTAAGACGTGGTGCTAATTATTATTATTATTATTATTATTATTTAATATTTCTTAAAACGATATGGTGTTTAATTTTTTTTAAATGTACAAGTGTATGCATTGAAGGGTTTGAAACGGTAATGGCCATAAATCAAAAACTTTTAAAAGGTAAAAATATAAACTTGAGACTCTTTGCTCTTCGTAGTGTGTAGTTACTTTATTTGTATAACAAGAATGAAATATTTCTACGTTATTGAATAAATAGTATCATCTCATATTATATTGCTTTGTTTCACGTAGCTGGGCACGTGGAATAAATATAAAGTTCTTCTAGTATGGTTTTTTTGGTAACGAGGAGGTTGGGGTTGGAATCCAGACTGGATATAGAGGTTTATTTTCTTCTTAGCTTCCCCCTCACCCTTCATGCATTTTCTTCTAAATTCTACCTTCCTTATCCCTATTATATTAAGTTAATACAAGCATATACGTAATGGATACTGGGTGAAAAAAATACTAAAAATGTATGTACTGCCCAGTGGTATCAGTTTAAAAAATATATCTCGAGAACATTTTTGTTCAAATTGTAAGTAAAAATTAATCTCAACTGGTGAAATGCGTTTTAGCCTTGAAACGGCCAACGGGAGGTTTTTAACCCCTAAAAATTGCCGTAAGTATACTCGGTTAACCCTAAAGGTAGCAAGCTTACCTTGACGGTCTACACTCTGTTTTATAACCAGTCCCGTATTGGAGCGGTCAGTGCATATATGGGTAAGAGTCTAGGGGTCCCGGGTTAGATACTTAGCTGGTACCGTGAGTATTTTTCCCGAAAGTAGAACCAACCCAACGGTCACCAGGGCTTGGTTTAAGTGTTTCCACTGGTTCCACACCCTCATACTATCACCATCACCATCACCTCATCTCCTCGGGACGTGGAAAGGGCCTCCACGGAAAGGATGTACGATTAGTACATTCGGGCGTCCCCTGGACAACGGTACATTAGTACTGGCTAATCTTTCCACTTGGGCTACGAGTGATGTAGCCCATACGCGCAATATTATATTATTATGGTTTATGACTCATACTTTAATCCAAGGTATTTCAACTGGTGTGCCGCGAAAGTTTCGGAAAAGGTTAAAAAGAATAAAAAAAACAACTTCGGGGTAGAAATAAATATTTTGAAAATCATGGTCAAAACTATTTTTAAAACTAGCACAGTAATTAGATTTTTTAGCTATTTAAACTTTACACACACTCTTAGTACTAGTTTTTTTTAATGATAAGTTGTTTCCTTAAAAAACTGATGGTGTGCCTTGACATATTTAGTGCTTTGTTTGTTAAGTGTGCCGTGAGTTTAGGAAAGGTTGAAAATAGCTGCAGTCTAATCAGTCAAAGTAAGATACCTTTCATTTCCAACAGAGTGTACATTTTTTAGTTTCTTAAATGAAAAATGAAGTACCTACTAAAATTCAGGATTATTAATATTTTATCAAATACTTTTAATGTTACTGTTTCTTTCAAAGTGTATAGTAAAAATTTACGAACTTGAAAACTTCAAATAATGTTTTGCATGCGGCCATTTCTTTCGAAGTGGTTTGCTCTCTTAAACTTTTTTTTTTATTTTGAACCAGGGTGCTAGTAAAAGTTTTCTCACATAAAAAGAAATCTAGATTTTTTTTTATTTACATTGTTATTGAATACGGTTAGAATAAAAGTTACTCTTAGTCTGGAACAAACGTCAAAAAATGAACAAATCAAGAAATGCAATTTAAATGTAGGGAGGTAAAAAAACTTTCCATGAGATTGCCAAATAAATTTGTTTTTTATTTACTTTTATTTACCGTACTCGATATAATTCCAGGCTCATTAAAAATTAAAAGTATGATCAAGTAAAATCCTCTCGGCAAGAATTCATCAGCCAAGCAAATATAACTGATAGTTTTTATTATTAATGAAGAAAACTCTTCACCAGGTTTGCTAGTGCTCTTAAATCCTCGTAAATATTACACTGATGGTCACTATCTTCTTCTTTTCTCATTCTTCCCCCCCCCCTCCAACCAACAATTGAAATTAAAGGAAATTATGAATATAAAATATTGTGGCCCTCATAATATCTTCTCAGTCCCACCATCGTTCCAGTGCTTTCTAGTGGTGAGATATAAAACTAAATTTATGTTATTATTAGATAGATTTGCTAGCATGTTTTTAATTATATATTATAATTTATTCACGGCATATAACGTGCACTTTCTGAGCCGACTGATTATATCAGCACTCGACGTATAAATTAACTTAGATCTAAAACAGACACAACACCCAGACCCCCGACCATTAGTTCATCGCTGTGAAAGGGGAAACCAACATTTAATCAATGATACATTTTTCGACCCTACCAGGAATCGAGTCCGGACCCTTAGCTCAGTAAGTGGACACGCTCCCGATAGAGCTAAGGTCTCTAACTATATTTTAGATCAAATATAGACAAGGACAGCGAGAAAGACTATGTAGATAAGGTTTCTGAGAGCTATTATTATTATTATTATTATCATCACCGCGTCTTACTACCCGTTCGGGTATTACGCACTTACGCTAATGTGTAATGGTAGGGTGTTTGTGAGATGAAATGGAGGACCTACAGTTTAAAGTGGGATCCGAACCACGGTGGAGGCCTGGCATTCCTCGCATTCACAAGTTGTGATTAATACACGTCTTGTCAGAGGTGAAGGAAGGGTTTGGCAATCAGATAAATTTGTGCCGGGACCGAGGATTGAACCCCGGACCTTCAGCACAAAAGTCTGACACCTTACCCCTAGACCACCAGGTCACCCTGAGAGCTATTGAATATATTAAAAGCAGATATAGAATAAGGAACGAAAAAATTAGGGACGGGTTAAAGGTTATACTGTTATAAGAGACGCTGAAGAAGAAAAGGTTGCAGTGTTTAGGGCATGTGAAGAGAATGGAGGAAGACAGAATACCTAAGAATGCTTTATAGATTAAGAAGAAGGGTAAAAGATCAATTGGAAGATGAGATAATAATGGAGGAGAGAATGTCTAAGAAAGATCTACAGAGCAAGAAGAAGACTAGAAGAGCTATTGGAATATGTGACAAGAATGGTGGAGAGAATGTCTAAGAAAGATCTACAGAGTAAGGCAAAGGGTAGAAGACCTATTGGAAGACCACGGATGAAATGGATGGACCAAGCGCAGGAGGACATGGAGGCTACAGGTGTGGACTGGAGACACGTGGCTAGGGGAAAATCTCGTAGAGATAGACAGGAATGAAAGAAGAGGTGCCAGACGACCCGTAGTGGTGGAAATATCCAGTTATAATGATTTCTTTGTACCAAATAAATGTTCTACTTTGTGGGGCTTAAAAAGATAGCAATTAGTTGTAATACTAAATATAAAACAAATGTTTCCATAAAAACTGCAAACCTAGCTGAAAGCGTGGTTCATCCTTTGTTGATTTATCCTCGAGTATTTTTATTGCTGTTTATGACTATACTTAATTTTTATAATTATAATATAGTTATAATAATAATTATAACAATAATTATAATAATTATAACAATAATTATAATAATTATTATTATTAGCACCGAGTCTTACTAACCGTTCAGGTTGTACGCACTTAAGATAATCTGTATTGGTAAAGTGATTGTGAGATGAAATGGAGGACCTACAGTTTAATGTGGGATCCGAACTACGGTGGAGGCCTGGCATTCCACACATTCACAAGCTGTCATTAATACACGTCTGTTCAGAGGTGGAGGAAAAGTTTGGTAATCAGATAAGTCTGTGCCGGGACCGATGATTGAACTCTGGACCCCCAGCACAGAAGTCTGACACCTTAAACTAGACCGCCAGGTCACCGACTATACTTAAAGCACTGTTTCACTACTATTGAGTCGTATATAATATTTCTTTAAATAATATATTATTCAAAATTATAATGAAAAGCTATCTACCTTAATTTGTGTTGTCAGATTTTAAAATCCATCCTTGATTAGTTTTGAATAAAATTAAATTGGATCATTATTGATCAATGATATTAGCACCTTCTTACTTCATATTAGCATTAAATAGTAACCACTTTTGTCGTAAATAACTAATTCAAAAACTGGAGACCCGGGAAGGATGAATACTTCGACTGCCCGTTTGAACAAAGTTCCATTTAGTTTGATTAAAAAATAAATTTAGACACATTTTTAAAACTGAACACATTACTATATTTTTAATAATAGTTACTAGATGAATTAGTACTATTTACATGTTCTGAATCTTACTAACCGTCGGGTTTATCTGAATATCTACCCTAATAGCGTGAGAAAGAGGATTACAGAAATTAGGGGTAATGTACCAACATTTACCAATAAGGGATGAGGTAAGATATTAAGAAATAACCTCGGCATAACCGGCCGGGATTCAAACCTCAAATTCACTTAGACTGAACGAGATAGACACCGTGGCTCGCGTGTAGTTCGGTGTTGGTTTAAACTAGTTTAATCCTTATGGACTAAATAGCTTGGCTATTTAGCTATTTAATCCATCATGATATGCTCACTCTTACACTCGTTTTAATTGATCGCTCATATGTAGTTGACTATTTCCACACGTCCATCACAGACTCTGCCTTAAAATATGAGTGAAGAATGACCCTGGGCACGGGACGAATCCTGGATAAATCAGTAGTAAGAACATTGGTGTAATTAGCCAAAGATCTAGGGTTCAATTCCAATGTCCAGGTGTCATTTTTCAATTTAAAGAACATAATTTATCCTTGTTTATAAAATTCTATACTCTTGATAATATAAGCTCAACTTAGCAGGCAAGGCATGGCTACTAATACAAAAAGATCACCTTGGCAGGAAATACATATTCGTTAAGGTGGGAGTGTGGGGAACAAGAGTTAAGAGCAGTGATTTTTTTAAATATTTTATAGCTAAACACTTTTATTGATTAAAATAAATCATATATTTATCCAGTAGAAAACTAAGATTTTAATTCTCTTCGTATGGTGACCTGAACAATTTTTTAAACATACGTCGTGGATGTCCTAGAATTTAATGACAACTTTTTCTCTTCATTTAGAAATTCTTATCATAAAATGCAGCTATGTTCAAGACATATATTTAACCACTTTTTATATCACACTGTGAAGAAAAATTAAATTTCTGCTTGATATGTATTTTATTTACTATCACCAAACAAATGTTTTGCTATAAAAACTGAAAAAAATGAGGACCTTTTCTAGCGTTCCTAAAAAGTCCACCTTAATACTAGGAACTTGCGTCAGCATTTAGGGCATATCCGTTGGTACAGTAACCCCATGGCTTCTTTGGTGCTGACTGACAGCTCACAGCTCACAGCTGACTGCTTTGAAAAGCTACCAGACCAAATTATGTATCCCTACGCTGAACCATATGATCTCCAAAAAACATGTGTTTAGCAGCTGTCACTTCTGACAGTCAACATTTAGGTATATACCTAAATGTCGACTGTCAGAAGTCAGCTGTGAACTGTCAGTCAGCACCAAAGAAGCCGCGGGGCTACTGTAGTACAAGTTAACATTGGTAAGGAAGACATGATACTAAGAGCTAACCTCTGCAGGGAAGGCATAGTCGTTGGTAGTACAAGTTAACATTGACAAGGAAGACATGATACTAAGAGCTAACCTCGGCAGGGAAGGCATATCCGTTGATACTGTGCTCAGAGCCCACCTCGTTGTGCAGACCGTAATGCACGTGAATCTCTTGGAACTGGTATTTGTAGGATAAGGGCCCGCCGGTCACGTTGATGTGGTACCGGGTGGTGTTGTCCACGGTGAAGATCACACTGTGGCCTGTGTTGCTGATGGTTCCGGTCACCTGCCGACATGAAACACATGGGTAACAACAACTTGGGTACTTGAATCGTTGTTTCACTGAGGACCTTGCTTGGCCTTTTCCCTTTTTAATTTTTGACTCGATACCCATCTAGGCTATACGCATTTTAATAACAGTGATGGGTCGTGAATGAGGGATCCATAAACGTTGGGAGGTCTAGGCTTCATTGTCAAGTGGTGCTAAGGTTTTTTTACTAACTAGTCTATTCTCCCTCTTTCTCCACGAAAATACGAGTATATTTCCTTTAAAATTAAACTTCCTTATCTCTTTCTCATTAGTGTATGAAAATGCTGATGGTCAGGATAGTTAGTAGAATTTGAAAAATATAAAAACTTCACAGCACCAGTATCCTGAGTTGACCAAAATAAATAATTTTAAAATATGTTATTTTTTTAGTTGAAAACAATAAATCTTATTGATCGTTTCTGCCATTAATTTTTCAAATCAGTATAACATTATATTATATATCTATATAAAAAATGGCTTTAAAATACAGCTAAAAGTAACTTATATAAATGTTTTTTCTATGTGTATAATATTAAATTGTTTTATTTTTTAATATTAGATTAAAATTGTGAAAAGTATCAATGAAATAAAAGTATATTCTTTGATTTCAAATATCACCCTTTTCCCCCTAAACGCAAAAACATTCAAACAGATAAAATTTAGCCTTCCCCACCAAAAAAAACTCATGATAATGTGACCGACTTCGGTGGCCGCATGGTCTAGGGCGTTACTTTCGCAATAGATTGGCTATCGATGAAGGGGAGATTGGGGTTCGATCCCACTTGGATGCACTGAATGTGATTTGTTCCTAAAGGATTTTTCTTTCTACCTCCACCTAAATGTGGGTGCACTTCCTCTAGATTCAACCTTAATAATTCCTAACACATTACAGTAAATGGTGCATAGGGCTATAACCCGAGCGCGTGGTAAGACGCAGTGCTAAAAAATAATGTGGAATGTATCTTTATGCTTTTATAATATTCTAAACAGTGTCTTTAAATTTTAAAATTGTCTGCAGTGCTTAAGTTGTATTACTGTGACCTGAATATTTGGCCAATTACATCGACCGATTGCCAACTGCCAGTCAATTTGTTCAGGTGTTTGAATTATTACTATTATAGTTGGCAGTTGATGGCGCGTCGGACACATCGAGGTCATTAGGGTTCTAAAAGGCTACTCAATAATATATTCTTGCGGTTATTCAAGTTTAATAAAGTCAAATGTTGTGTTAGAGCATGTATATTTAATTTATATTGGTTTTAGTTACCACACCCTTTCTTACATTCTTCTCCAATAATTAAAATTATAAAGAACTTAAAGTTAAAATAGCATCCATACTTTTTTTTAATACACCTTGACCTTACTTGGTATATTACAAGCTTTGTTTTGACTTGACTTTGCATGAGATGCAGGGACATTTGTGTACGTCGAGTTATTGCAATATTCTGTCTATATTATTATTAAAAAGAAGAGTTTGTTTGTCTGTCTGTAAAAAACATTGCGTGATATATATACATACCAGGAGTATGAAAGTAATCTATGTTTCTACTGGGAGCAGTATTTTATTCATTTTAGCCAAAAAAACTTATGCCATAAAAACTGCAAAAACACTTATCTATTCTTACATCCCCTTCCATCCCAACTTAAGGAAGTTTCCTACCGGTGACATCACGGCAGATCAAGTTAGTTTCCTATGTAGGTGAATTTAAGTTTTATTTAACGTGTTTTAAAGGTATAACATTGAAACAAAAACCAGAAATTCTTAGATAAATTTAAAAATAGTCCTACAGTGTCACATTATAGATTTTTTTTCCCCAGAACTAGATTTTTTACAAACGTATTTTTTAATTAATATTCTACTATTTAGGCTATTTAGAGTAATCAAGAAAATGAAGTATAAGAATTCTCCTGCCAGGATGTAGATTAAAAAAATCCGTGGAAGCATATGTATATCTAGAATAGGAAACAATAAATATGTAATTTTAAAAAAGCATGTCAAATGTTTTCAACGTGCAAATAGTAATAGTGACTATGTAAGCTCGTCAGATGAAGAGGGAAAGTAGTTGCCTCGTAGTGTGAACTGCTAATTTTCTTCCCTCTCTTTTATATTTCATACATTTGGTATCTAAGTGTGATATTGCTTAAACTGCTTAGTTGTATCAAGATGCAAGCCGCATCTCAAAGTACGCAATGTTGATACCTGCAGCCCGCAACTTTGGTATACTTGATTTAAATTTTAGAAAACTTGAGATTACATTAAAAAAAATTAGATGATAAATTTGAGAGCTGCATTTGCAAAATTGACGCATGATTATATCAACGTGGCCAGATAGTTTATTTATTTATAATCTTTCCAAATAACACGTGTTTCTATGAAACCCATATTTCTGAGAATATATAAGGATAACTCATTTATTCAGAAATAGAAAGGGGGGGGGGGTCAAGTAACAAGCATGCCACATGGAATGTCTTACTTGACACGAGTGTACAACCGATTCTCATGCTACTCCGTTGAATATCAATTTATATTTTAATTTTTTTTTTACATTTCATCACTTTTCATTTCATACCATTCATTTTCTTTCCCATGAAGGTTTGCGTGCAAATGCGAAACACAGAAACAAAAATAAAAATGCAAATTTTGGTTCCAGAATAGTTTCTAAAAATCTTGGCTGGTAAAAATAATCATTACCAACGTGACCTAAAATATTCAGAGCTACGCTTCTAATTACATGACTGAATTTTACACCTATTTACTCTCTTTGGGTTGGGGATGAAGCCGGTATAAATTAGAAGAAGTGCACCCGAATATGTGTTGAGAAACAGAGGTAAAACCCACTTTGATGGCCACGTGATATAACACGTCACTGGCTCAATAGGCTAGACTGCCGATGACGGGACGACCGAGGTTCGAATCTCTGTCTAGCGTACTTAGGGTGGTTCTTCCAAAATGATTTTCCACTCTTCCTCCACGCAAATGGTGGTACCCATTATCTAAATATAGCCTTCCCAATCCCTAAAACCATTAGCTTAATTGTTACATAAGCGTATAGCCCGAACGGGTACTAAGACGCGATGCTAAAAATAAAGTCGTGATGATACATTGACATTATTAGACGCGTAAACTAAACATAAAGCTAGTCTAGTCCGGTTTTCCAATGACAAGGAGGCCGGAATTCAAATCCCGGCCTGGTATTATAAGAATATTTTATCCTAAATAATTTTCCCATGACTCACCTTTTGTTCCTCCTCCACCCCCCCCCCCCAACCCTCCACCAGGAAATTTACAATGTCGATAGATTCTTTATAATATAACGGACAAAATTGGATTGGATTTGAAGCAATTAAATTGTGGCATTGTAAAATATTTAAATATCAGGCCACATTGTATTCAGGGATTATATTAGGTTCCGCGAACCAAACATAACATGTGATGGGCTGCGAGTGTGACAGGCCTGCCTCAGACCATTTGGCCATCGAAGAGGGTTTAAATGCTATCAATGTCGACCAAAAAACCATCGTCTAATTTTTATAAAAGGATATTAAAAAGAAAAACTAAACACCGCGTCTCACTACACTGGATATAATTGCTGAAGTAACTGCATAGCTAGTATTGGGAAACAGCATTGTCATTTTCCCTTTTCCGTGCAAGGGCGCTCAGGTGGGTTTTCCAAATGGGGGCTGGATTTGAGTCAAGGGAGATGATTAAATGAATTTAACCTGTAGTAGGGCCTTTTAAAGCATCTGAATATCATTCTGATCTCATTATATGAGTTTCAAGAGCCAATTTTAGTAAAAAAAATCAGTTTCTTAAAAATTTACAAAAAATAAAAATTAGCTGTAGCTGAACACATTGAAAAGAAACATATTTTTCACAAGTTTATTGAACAGAAAAGAATGAAAATAAAATTGGTTTACGAGGAAATGGGCTGAAATCTACATTTTATAATTTGTATCTCTGTTAACTCAAATTTTGATTTTTCAAAGTTTTTACTAGCAAATTGAGGCCAAATCTCAAACATTTTTTTTCTTAAAAATTAACAAACAAATTAGATAATGCAGAGTAATAAGGGGGTGGGGGTGGGGTGGGGGGGCTGAATATATTTTTTTTCGCAATTCTGGTTCGTTAATGTCACTAGTAGCTCCTTCTTACCCCAGCACACCACCTTCAGACATAACCGAGAGCGAGGAGATTTGGCAACAGTTAAATGAGAGCGCGCGAAGATAATTTCTCCATAAGATCTGTAGTTCCCTCAGCAATAATATTGGATGTATGTCCAGGCTATGTACATATGTACTAATTACTCTAATGTGTTAGGGCTGAGGAATTTATAACTTAGAGGAAGTTCACCTGCATCTGCGCTGAAGAAGAGTAGAAAACAATTTAGAAAAATTCCACCCTCAGTACACCTAAACGGGGTTCGAACCTCGATATTCCCGTCATCAGCAGCTAGTCTAATATAAGAGTGTCACCATGGAGCATGTGGTTTAAAAAGACATTCCTTATAAAATTGAGGTACGGCCCAGATAACAATTCACGAACAACCCCTCCTCTAAAGAACTCACCCTGTGTTTGTCTATGTGGAGTAACCGTAGGTTGGGGTCGAACAGGAGTTTGTTGGGTTCCAGGTTGACTGGCGATTGTCTTCTCCCCTTGTTACATAGGCTCCACTCAGGGTTGATCAGACCCCAGAATGCCGGACCTAAGAGAAGAGCAGAAAAAAATAAATAAATTAAAGAAAGAGAGAAAGATAGCAGGCATAGAGAGAGAGAGAACAAACAAAATGGAAAACCATCAGACATCAGCGGTGCGTAAAGCTGCGTCATCCGTCACCAGATGTACTCTGTGATACTGCTACAACGCACGAATAAAAAACCACTGGTGTGTTTCAACTGTGGATAAATGTAGAAATGTCCTAAAGTATCCCCCTTTCCCCTAACACACGAATTTTTGTGGTGTTTTGTGTTGAGAGAGAGAGAGAGAGTTCAGTAAAAAAAAAAAGTGTCCCTTCCAATTCGTTTATATTTTCGAAGGTATAAATTTGTTCTACTAAAACAGTAATTTTGTTTACTTTTTTTTTTACTCCCCTGAATGATTAGCTAACACATTTTGTAATCGTTCTATTCCGCTACACATGCTGCAACAAATCTGAATTAATTAATTGAGCAAGCGAAATGTTTATATGATTTATATTGTTTATTTAATGACTCACCTGTATGCTGAATGTTTAGGGTAAGACTTTTTTTTTGCACCGTGTTTTATTACCCGTTTGGATCATACCCTTGTGTACTAATTACGCTAATGGTTTTAGGTATGAGGAAGGACATATTTATAGGAAGTGTACCCACATTTGCGTGGAGGTAGTGTAAAACAATTTTGAGAAAAAAACCTCAGGGCATCAAACCGATATTTGAATCTCAATCTCTCCGTAATCGGCAATCTAGTCCACTTCGATAATTGTGCGTTAGACCATGCAACCGAACCAGGTGTTTGTTTACTAAATAATCAATGAGACTAGTTAAATCGAAAGGTTTTCTAAGCTAAGAAGTGAAAGATGTTGATTTTAAACTGCCTACCTTATTCATAATAATTTATCCCATTAAATTAAGAAAAGTCTAAACAAACCATTTAGTTTATTTATTGAGAGTAATAGTGACATTTAATTGACGATTTTATGAATTTATCTAAAGAACAATTTTTAAATTCAACCATACATACTTGTGTGTGTGTGTGTGTATGCTTAGTGTATATTAATGGTGTGCGAAGCTTCGAAAAGTCGAAGTCGGAGTCGAAGGTCAAATCTCCTTCGGCTTAGACTTCGACATCTACAATAGCCTTCGCATATTTGAAAAATTTCGAAGGAAGGATTAAACTTCGATAAATTATCAAACGATTTAATTTGATCTTACTAAATATTATACCTACATTACACAAAAGAATTAACACCAAGGTCTTTGATTTGAAGCATAGAAAGCGCTTTAGTTGTGCTATCATACCAGCTCGCGTCTAATGTTTAGTCCATAATATTCCATCTCTTTGCAATAGTCTGTCACAAATTTACTAGTGCATTTTGTCACAAGTTTTTCATAGCTTCTTCACGTTTTCTTTAATATTCAAAATGGCTATTACGGAAAGTGGGAAACGAAAACAGAATTTAATTTATAATTATTATAATTGAAATGCAGATAAAAAAAAGACATACATATGTAAACTTTACAAAATAATTTTATGAGCTCCACATTGTAAGTAAATATTAAAACTTTATTCATAATGTACTAAGTTTATCAGTAAGCCTGTGTGCATACATTATTAATATAGGCCTTCGACTTCAACTTCGACTTTTCTTCGCAAGTTTCAAGCTTCGCTTCGACTTCGTTTCGCATTTAAAAATGGGCCTTCGCACACCCCTAGTGTATATGTTTGGTGTATATGTGTAGTTTATATGTGTGGTGTGTTGTGTTTGTCTGTATGCGCGTGTGTGTGTGTGTGGGGGCTAAACCTAAATTACATAACATAATTTAGCTTCTTATTTCAATCAATCAAGATTATTAAAACCCATTTGAAACAACTTAAACAAAAATAACTTTGTTAGTGAAAAATAAACATCTTTCTTGTTGAACAAGTTGATATGATTAGTAATTAGTTGAGCCGCGTGTATCATTGTATAGCCAACTTTGATAAATATCAGACCTCGCTAACTTAATTTCCATGGCGTCCGGTAGGTAAGCATATCACATTGAGTTACCAAAGTACTGTGTCTCAAATGCATAGCATTATTGATTTTCTATCAATCTGCGCCCACGTACTATGCACTCACTACGTTTATCGATTAATTTATACAGCAAGCTCTATATATAAGAACATATTTGCCATTAACACAAAACACAACCTTCATAGTCTTCAACCTCCTGACCATCGTCTTATCAACTTATAATAAATTACAATTCCCAATGAAAATCCTAACTGTGGTCAAAATAAATTAAACATTGTTCCAGTTTATTTTAGGGCAGGAGTGTAGAAAACGCGAGTTAAGGCCAGTGTTCTCCCATTTTTTATAGCAAAACATTTATTATTTGGTAAAAATAAATCAAATATTGCTTCAATAGAAACAAAGAGTTTCACTTTCTTCACATTTTGATATCAACAGTAGTTGTTGAATATCTGTCATGAGCATAGTGGCATTAGATGAGAAACTTTTAAAACGAAGTTTAAAAGTTGTCATTAAAATTAAGGACAGCCTTGACAGATTGAACAGTATATTATTAATTTTGATCAAAAAATGTTTTGCTCTAAGAAAATGCAATAATACTATCCTTTTATAACGTTCCCTGCATTCCCTCCTTAACTATCTACACGTAGTAATTTCAACAATTCTTGAATATTGGTAACGGATATAGTGGAATTTGAACCATTATTATTTTATTTTAAATTAAATAGGTTTCTCATGAAAGATTGTAAACCTGTTGAGATGATTATGTGTAAATTAAATTAGATATATCTTTCGGAGGAATATTTATTTAGTTCTGCCAAAAATATGTTATTCTTCATAAAACCTCTAATCGATTCTCAAAATTAGATCCTTTTTTAAACTAGCGATTATTTGATAAATCGCTAGAACAATATGCCACTACTAATTTTTTTTATCACCAAGTCTTACTATCTTTTTTGACTATACGCCTACATGATATTCACTCTAATGAGGTGGGGATGAGGAAGGAAGAAATTAAAGTGGTAATCTACTCTCGCGTGGAAGGAGTGTCAGAAATCATTTAGGAAATATCACCCTCAAATTATTAATTGACTTATAATTTAATATGGTGTAACTAGCACATACGTATGAATACAACTTAAAAAAATTATAATTTTTTTTATTTTTAGCACCGCGTCTTACTACCCGTTCGAGTTATACGCTTATGTATTAATGTACTAGTTATGCCAATGGTTTTAGGGATTACGAAGGTTATATACTATGGGAAGTGTGCCCGGATTTGCATAGAGAGAGAGAGAGAGAGAGAGAGAAAGCAAAACCGTTTAATAAAAAACACCCTTAGTACACCCGACCAAGATTTGAGCCTTGATCTCCCCGTCATCGACAGTCTAGTCTACTGCGAAAGTAGCGCGTTAGACCATGTGGCCACTCAAGTGGGTGATTGTCAAATTAAAATAGAACTACGTATCGTATGAATATTTTTTGTTTGTTTGAGGTGTTAAATTTCTGAAATAATGGATTTTTTCGTACACGACTTATAAACAAATTTATATCTAGAAGAGACACAGCACTTATCCGTCAATCCGTCACTATGAAAGGGTAATCCCCAATTTTACTCTTTGTATGCTAGTGATCGAACCCAAGACTCTGAGTTCATTAGACAGACACAAAACCTACCGATGTTTGATACTACTAAACTAATTCCTTCAGTGGGTCATTGATAAATGAAAATTTGTTTTCATTGTTAATAGTTTGCATCTTTATTTCCGTTACACAATCATAAAAAAAGACATTTCCTTCCTTCCTTAAAAAAAAAAAAAGATTCGGGCAAAATGTTACAAATAAATAAGAAAATAATAAACACTGATTCCTGCCGCTACATTAACATTTTACTCAATTTTCTTAATCGAATTTCTCTCTCTCTCTTCTCTTTTCTTTCTCTGTCGAGGTTAAATGTTTCACGAGCGCGAAACTCATTGGACGATGTTGTCTAGAAGATATTATCACTTGTCATTTCCGAAACGTCGTAAAATTCTTCTACGGGACGAGGATAATTACAAGGGCTTGGAACAAGAGGGGGTTGGGGGCTTTGTGGGGGGGGGGGGAATAGAGAGAGAAAACGAAAACTTTTTTTTTTTCTAGAGCGGCATCTTTATCTTTATAGGTTGCCACCTTTAAGTTACAAAGGATCATACATGGGATGAACATGCCACATACTGCCGAACCCCTCCTACTTCCCAACAACCCAACCACACATCTCTTCTTTTCTTAGGTGATTCATTATCGTTAGAGATGGGGTAAAATAGCATTAATTTTCAGTTTTTTTAGCACTAATTATTGGAAATTTAGCATTTTGTGGCATAATTTAGCATTTTTTTAGCAAAATAGGTAAAAATGTCTTTCGTCAATGTTTTTAGGGCCTATACAAAGGATTTATGATAAAAGCAACGACTAACGGAATGTGGCGATTAGCCGGATGAGCTGTGGAAGGCACAGGATGCAAGTAAAACCCGAGCTGAAGCACACAGACGAGTGAAACTCAATGATTTTTTAATCACTTATTCCCGCTGAAAAAACATCGGTTTTATAGAAATTCTCAGCATTTTATTTAAATGCACAGAATTTTCAGGGAATTCGCGTCTATTTCGCTAAATAGAATAATTTAGCTAAAATACTCTCAAAATCACGTTTTTCGCGTTAATTCCGAAATAAAAATCGCTTTAAACACTTTCAAATACCATGGAAACGCGTTTTTCGCAAAAGCGAATTTACCCTATCTCTAATTATCGTAGATAGAAGTGATTGTACTGTAAATCTTGACTAGCGTATGCAGTTGTTTCCTTTCAGATGTTAATGGGCAATGTCATGTTTTTAATTAGTAAGTAAGCAACTCTCTAATCTCCCACATAAAAAATGTTGAGACGTCATCAATTGGATGTAATTTACTCACATTTTATTTAGGCTTTTTCACCACAATTATGCTAATGAGTTAGGGAAGATGACCGTTGAATTTAGAGAAAGTGAAACCACATTTGCGTGAAGGTAGAGTGGAACACCATCCAGGAAAAAAAAAACACCTTCAATACACTCGTCCATCGGCATTGCAAGAGTGATGCCTTTAGTTTAAACCTTCGCAAACAGTTGCGGGTTACGTATTAGTTAATTGGTCGACCGCACTGTGGACAGGTGGTCTAAATATCTAAGCTGATTTAGTTGGGCTAGCCGGGAAAAAGTGAGTATTGGTTCTAAACCAGGGAGAGTGCACTGTGGTTTTTCATGAATATGTTTCCCTCTCTTCAATGCAAATGCAGATACATTTATTATTAAATTATTCTACCAAATCTTACAACATTACTGTAACTAATATAGATAGATTTTGTCGTATATAATAGTACAATACAATATATTACTATATATAGCTATATATATATATAAATAAATGCGTATGGCCCAAAGAGGATTTGAAAAGCTGTGAAAAAATAAGTTTTTTTTTAACTTTAAAATTGACTAGTGTCTATGATGATATAGTTTTATTTCAAGTATTGGTGTATTATATATGATATTATATTATAAACTAGCAGATTAACCTGTATTATATCGAAAATTTGCAGTTTGACCTGTTTTTGCAGCACCAAAAACTATATCAGCATCCATTTGCCCACTTTTTGATTGTTCCTCGTACAATCCTGAGCTCATTATGGCAATCGCAGACCAATTGTGCTAATTAATACATTAAAATGAATTAAATATTTGAGACAAAATAATATCTTGTCCAAAAACTGAGTGCACAAACAAACGCAATCAATAAACGACATAATATTTACATAAGCACGCATAAAAATAATATAAATGAACTCATATACGTTGTTACATAAATATGTTGAAAAAAAGAGCACCACAGTTAATTAAAAAGAATAAATAAATAATTCTACTCGGTTGGAGAAACATTGAAATACATACGTCATCATGGATTTCCAAAGAGCATTACCAGAATATGTTTATTTAAATTGACATGTCGCTGCTAGTTAGGCCCTAACTATCCTTAGATGTTTAACTTTGTTAGCCCAACGTTAGGGTGGATTCACATTAAGATTATCTTTAATTTTTGTATTCGTTTATTTTTGATTTTTTTTGTCTTCCTTTAAAAATTTCAAATTCTCTCAAAATAATTTTTTAAATTTCTTTTTGGCCTTTTCCCACTTTTGGTTTTATATTTTATTTCCAGACTTTACACTTTTATAATTATTGTTGGATGGCCGGCCCTTTAACTAACTTGGCAAATTTAATTTTTTTTCCATGCCAAAAAAAAAAAATTGAAATAATTTTTGAAATATTATAAGCTACTCCACCAACCCTCACACCCCAACATTTTTTCAATTCCTACATTCCCCTTTTGAAATATTAAGATTTATTTGATTATATCATATGGTTTATTTACGTGCATACCACATTTGAATTTTAAGCCACAGCAAAAAGTAGTGTTCTATAATATTTTTATCAATTTAGTTTTCTTTAATTTCCAAGAATTAAATTTTGAAATTCGATATGTTCAGACGTCATTCGGCTCTCTGGGGAAGTTGATATACTTACATGTCAAACTTTCAATTTATATCAAACCCAAAAATGTGTTCTTATATTAGTTTTAAGAATCTTGAGGAGGGGGGGGAGGGTTTCTACATTTACTGCCTTTTTCTTTTGAAATCTAAGGATCATACCTGAATGGTTGTTTGGGGTGGTACTTATACCCACCTAACAAATTTAAATATACTACCATACTGAATAATAATTAATTATTTTGGTTTTGGGAGTTTTTTAATCTCCCATTTTTACCAGCCCTCTTTCTAAATAGTAAATATTTAACATCTATTTTATTATTTGAGTAGTTCCTACACATTATTGACAAATTTAAATTTTCTGACTCATCTAACTTATAAGTTTTTTTTATTTAATCCCCCCTTCCACACACCCCTCCTTTCCAATTTTCTATATTTAAAATCCTCTTTCTTTTATGGTTATTTAGAGTGGACTTAATACCTTATTACTGAATTTCAGTTTTCAACCACGAAGAGAAGTAGTTGTTTCTATTAGTTATGAAAATGTTTACACCCGCTCCCCCATTTAAACAGCTCTTACCTAGACATTTTGAATATTAAGACAAACATGTTTATCCCCTGTTTCCTAAAGTCCTTATTAAAATATAATATTTTCAATCCATAATATTTATTTGAAGTGGTCATTTTACCTACCTCCTGAGTTTTTCTACCATATTGGAAAGTTGCTGTTTACTACTATTTTTCGAAATTTTGAGACCTCTAATAATTTCATCCAATTCACTTTTAGAAATATAAATTTTGAGACTGATTTGGTAATTTGGAGTTGTCTCTCTACTTGTCTTCCAAATTTTAATTGTCTACTTCATATTAAAAGTTTTTTTCTAACTATAGGACCCTTAATTCATGGAGACCCATTTTGAAATTCTCAAATTTTAGATTTTTCTGATATTATGGGGTAGCCCCAATAGTTTCCTGCAAATCAAAAGTTCAAGTTAAAGACCCTGGTTTTTGAAAAATACTGCTATGAATCATTAGCTCAAAAGTTATTATAAGACATATTTTAATATTTATTTCATTTATTTTGAAGTTTACACCTCTAATCTAATAACATATATGTAAGCAACAGAAGTACTCTAGTGGTGGCTGGGTGGTCTAAGAAGCTAGTCTCATCTATAAACCGTCACCATTTATGTGAAAGTTTGAGTTCATATCCAAGGTGGGTGCATCAGGGATTGTTATTCACTTGCACATATCAATGTATTTCTCATCTATTTGCACTCTAGTGAAGACGTATTTCCTCTAGGCCTATTCTATAATTTCTTATATACCCACTTTTTGGAGCTACCCGCCGCTGTGTTCTAATAATCTAAGGCTTCACTTTAGCAAAATAATGGTCTGCCAACGATGGACAGATATGTGTTTGAATCCCGGTAGAGTGAACTGAATGTAGTTATTCCAAAATGGTTTTCCATGCTCCCTTCACGCAAATGTGTGTTGATTTCCTTTAAATTCAACCTTCATCATCCACAACATATTAGCTTAAATAGTACATATGCCTCTAACCAAGATGGATGGTAAGACGTGGTGATAACAAAAAAAAAGTGTCGTACTTACAGAACATTTAATGAGTTAAATATTTTATCTCTACAACACAATCATAATTTTTTTTTTCGCCGTGTCTTACTACCCTTACAATTTATCCGCATTTTTACACTCATAGGGTCCGACACCTTAGTTTAGTAGGTAGAGTGTCTGTCCACTGAGATAAGAGTCTCGGGCTCGATTCCTGGCATGATCAAAAAATTAATCATTGGTGAAATGTGGGTTTGACCTTTCACAGTGATGAATAAAACGGATGGGGGCTGGGTGTTGTGTCTGTTCTAGATTAAAGTTATCTAGAACCAAGTCCTGTGCTGATATAATCAGTCAGTTCAGAAAGTTGGCGATAAATACCTCAAATAAATGGGAAAAAATAATAATAATAATAATAATAATAATGAGAAAGGTAGTCTAGAGAAAGCGTATCTGCATTTTAGTGTAAGGAGAGCTGTAATTTTTTTATGAAAATAAACATACTCTCTACACTGGACCGGGATTCGATTCCCGCCCTCCACCATCACCTAAATGCCAGACAAGAAGACACTGATGCCTTTTTCCGCGTGCTCTAACGATGCAGGTAGCCCCAATATTTATATTCAAACGTCAGATACCTTCCTGAGACAATTTTTGTTGTTGGGTGTTGTAAGATTGCAGACCTATAAGCTTTCTTCTCCGTCCATAATAACATTTTGATGTCCAGTTCTTCCTATGTTTATGTTCAACACATTTATTATTTTCCGCTCCATTCTTGGTCTTGACAGGAGCAAGAACTCTTGGGTTACAACCGTTGTTATTGCCTTATTGCGTGATCTCACCCTTTTCCAAATTACAAAGGTTACATAAAAAATATAATACAGGTCGTCACTTCCACTACACATTTTCTTTTACGCTTTGAAGAGCTTTATTTCTACCAACCCCTCCCTCCACCAACCAGTTCTTTTTTTCTTCTTTTTTTTTTTTTGTTCCTGTCGGTTGAAAGTTGAACAAAACAGAATCGTACATTTGTACGATGTGGTCAGATAAAGAAAGTCTCGGTTTTGTGCTGACTTTGGTGTATTTGTGTCGGTGCTTACAGGCATGTAATTTCCTTGTGATGTTCATGTTGTAGAGCTTTTTTATGTTCTCAATATATATATATATATATATATATATATATATAATTCGAGTGTATATAATGAAGTGTATTGAAATATTAGTAAAGCTGAATTTTTTAAAGGTCAGAGTTTGTTGAAAATTCACTTTTTATTCACCCTTGATTGTTGAAAATTGATTCTTAGCACGTAGTTTGATTGTGTCTAATATAATGTTACTAGCGGACCCGACAGACGTTGTCCTGCCCGAACGTTGGCTTTTCGTTTGGGTGGCATAGTTGAAGGTTTTAACGGCCAATTATTAATATTATATTAATTATTATAAATATTGGGGGGGTGGGGGAGGTGAAATTTTGAAGTTACATGTTCTGATATGCAAAAAAATCTTTAAAAAATCCCTAAAAAAAAATCCTATAACCCAATTGCAGCGCCACCTACCGGGTCCAATTGTGAATTAAACCATCCACGAACCCACTCAAACAACACAAAAAATTCATCAAAATCGGTCCAGCCGTTTAGGAGTTCAGTGACATACACACGTACAGAAGAATTATATATATTAAGATATCTGTGCAACTCTTGGAACCTAGGGTTTTGTTAAAATATTAAAATTAATATATTTTCCTTAATATTACATTATTTTACCCGTATCGATGGTCACGTAGATTAAATGTCAGACTCACCTAGTCTAATTCGGGGTAAGAATCCCAAATCGGGCGTACAGAGCTTGATTAACCCCCCAATTGGTTTCTCACTCTCCCTCCACTCAAATGCGGGTGTAACGCATCTGAATTATATCTTCCTAATCTTATCCGACTATCTTTGTTTATGCTGATAGCCCGGATTGGTAGTAAGATGCTGTGAAACACAATAATCAATACATAATTTTTCACTGAAATGATGTGTTGAATACGAACGCAGAAACGTAAAATTTAAGATTTACTTTCTTTACCTGAGGAAAGAAACACAAAAAATGGATTCCTTCAAAACTGCCTTTAACAAATTTAGCTAAATTTAACTTAATTAGCTATACACGTTAATATTTGACGTTATGACTTAAAGTTTTGACGTAATAATACCCAACAAGATGGCACTGCTAATTTTTAAATAAGTTAAAACTGGCAATACTATGTTGAATAAAAAGTTAGGCAATTTTTATATTTGATATTTGTATAAGCTATTATGTAACTATCTGGAGTGTAGAGGACTTTAGAAAAGATCAATGAGTTTGCAGTTTTTATATATTAAAAAAAATTGGGCAAAATAGATAAAACACTGCTCCAGTTAGAAACATAGGATTTAATTTTCTTCGCATGGTGATATCAACAACACTTGTTGAATATCTGTCATGAGCATAACGGCATCGGATAAGAAACTTTTAAAATAAGAGAAAAAGTTGTCGTTAAATTCCAGGACATCCTTGACATATATTCAATAATTTTTGATGTCACCATGTGAAGAAAATTAAACTCTGTTTCTACTGGAGAAATACTTTATTTATTTTGTCTAAGAAAATATTCCCTTTTCTCGCAATCCCTACATCCTCATCCTAAGTAACGCAAAGGCTTATGGCCGGTAGAACGTAATCCCACCATTTAAACCTATCCTGAGATACCTCCATCTATTCCTTAAACTTACACTCAACCTCTTTCCAATCGATTTTCACATCATCCTCCCATCGACGTTTTGGCATACAAAAGGTATCTTGCACCTTCAGGTTTACCAACTAAAATTTTGCGTGCCACATGATCATTCCACCGCAGATTGGGCACCTGATTACCTACGATATGTTTGGGGATACATACAAGCCATTAATTTATTAAATAATGCTATTTCAACAAAATGAACCCATAAACTTTAATGTGTGAGGCTAATACACCTCTCCAACACTCATAAAATCATGCATATAATAAACATTTTGAAGTACTTGTAATTTATTAAGAAAAATGTTAATTTTTTAAAACTTTCCATGGTTTTAATTTTTTTATTGCATTAGTAAAATATACCAATATTTGTTGTTTGTATGGATGATGCTAACAAGTACATTATACGAGTGTAATTTTCCATCTAATTATTTAATAAAAAGCCTCCGTTAAAGGCGTTTAGGCTTTAGGTTATTTTGAGGTTATAGTAATTATATAATTTAACGTATTCATACTTAGCTATATTTTGTAAACAATAAAAAGCCACAAGGAAACATATCATTATTAAATAGGCAATATTTCCATGTTTAGTAAACCATTATAAAATATAGCAACATAAAAACTAGCTTTCATCACCTTTTTTGTGGGGTAAAAAAAAGCAAAATAATTGTTTTGTGTAAAATGGATTCAAAGCTCGAGGATAAGGTATTAGACCTATGTATTGCTTTAATTACTCTAATATTTGGTGTACCCATGTTAAAAACAAAAAAGTAGATTAAAATGTTTAATAAAATATTTAATAAAATATTTTTTGCTTTTCAAATTAACAGTTGGTAGTAGGCAACTTAAAATCCTCAAAAATATGTAAACACATTTTCACAAAAGAGTAATAATTTTTTACCAAGAATAAAAAACAAAACAAAAAACTTGTCGCTAGTATGATTCTTATGAGAAAAACAAATTCTTAAAGTAAATGTAGAAAAACGTTTTTGGTAAAACTTCCAAGAAATCTAGAAGTTAATGAGGAATATATTCATTCATGTTTTATTTCTCCCCTAAGCAATATTATTTCGTCTGAGGGAAGAACAACAAAAGAAATCAACATTAAAAAAAATCCTCTGTTGACTAATCATTAGCATTTTGTCGAGAAAACTTGAATTGAGGAAAAGATGATTTGTTGATTTTTTTGTGTGTGTGTAGCTAAGTGGAAAACTGGCATGCAAGTGGGGTCTTCAATTAATTGCGATAAACTTCTTAGTTGGCTGTTTTCTTGGTAAGTTTTGCAGAGAAATATAAACACGAAGCCCGTTTATGCCCGTTATAACGAGGTGCTAGCTGGTTTAATAATGGAAAAAATATACTTTTTTGGAGGTTATAAAGTTCTGGTTTGTGTACCGTGAGATTTCTGATATAGGACAGAAAAAATATTTCAATTAATATTATATATAAATATTTGCTAAGTCTTACAACCTTTCGTCTACTTATCATTATTTAATGATCAACAAACAATACGGTAATACTAAGCAAGTGTTAGAGCGGTCACACTAATTTTATAATGTTATAAAAACATTTTTACTAAATTCTAAATTTAAAACAAACTATCAAATAAGTATAAATTTATTCTAATTAGAGGACGAAATAGTTTAATATAATTGTAGGTGAATGGAGATTTTAAAAAAATATTTGTATTTAAAGAATATGTTTTCACGCAACTAATTATTTCTAATATTTCTTATTAAATTAAATTCAGATAATAATGCACGCTCATTCAATTTATTTAATTTTCAGCCACTTATGTGGACAATTCTTTATTTGATAAGAATTGGAAAGTTTAAGAATTTTACTAGCTGATTTTATATCTTTATTTTCAAAAGAGTGGCGTGGTGTGGAGTGTTGCCAGATTAGGGAGAGCTTGTCATAAATGTATCTAGGATATGTCTCCATTAGAATCATACATAGACACTGTACTCACATGGGAATATATTTCTGTTGACACCTGCTCAATGGGTGTCATACTGGCCGATGAGAACAAATCACAGATAGCCTACAGTTTAATCAAATACAGATTAACCGGGAAACACTACACGACACGCCACTGCATCAAAACTACAGCCACTCGTTGAGTTTTGAATTCACACATTATTACAAGAAACATTCAAAATGAGTTGATAGCATCTATTCTGTCATTGAGTGCTTGAGGAGGTACATTACAGTACTAAACTCAGAAATGACGTTGGGACAAGCGAATCGAACCCAGTATCTTGTGATTTAACTCGACAAAGATCCACCAACGTTCATTTATCACGTTGTACATCTTTGGCGAAAAAAAGTCACACAAAGAGATAGGTGATAGGATCCTGACTCTCACCTACAAACATTTAATCAATGATTAAACGTAAATGTTAAGAAAAAACTCATTCGAGTAACGTAAAAATTGGGTGATACAAGTTTTTTTTTCCTAATAGCCACGTTTTACTATCCGTTTGGGTTATACCCTTATGTAATAACTACACTAACGGCTTTAGGGATTACAGACGTTATATTTATAGGAATTGTACCCACATATGCGTGGAGGAAGAGTGGAAAACCATTTTGGAAAAAACCATCCTTAGTACACCCTACATGGATTCGAACCTCAATATCCCCGCCATCGGTAGTCTAGCCCACTGCACGAGTAGCGCATTAGACCATGCGGCCACCGAAACTTTTTTTTTAGGTTTGTGAGGGACTAGTAAACTGCGCAGAACAAGAAACTTCCTTCAATATTATTGTGCGTTCTTCTCGTTCATTGATCGGTGAACGATACCATCCTACTTCCCCCTCCCCCCTCTCAACCACCAACTACCCCCTACCTCCTATTCAGTTAAGTTTTGGTTTGTGATTAGTTTTAACGGTTTGAATAACTGAGTTTTGGCTCATTAGCGAATGGAAAGCGTCCAATTGGCAATAAAAGTTCTCTTCACTTCTTCTTCTTCGCCGTCTAAAAAGCCTTTTGGTGATAAGCCTTTCCATATTAGTACAAACCTCCGTTCTCTAACCCGATTCTTTTTTTTTTTATCTCCTTCCCTTTCCCCTCTACGTTTCCTTTCGAAATTCTGGAGACAATAGATATTGTTTCGTGGGAATGTGGGGTTCATCTTTTCAAATAATAGTACAGAGAAAAAAAAATTATCAATAGAAGGGGAAGAGAATTGAGAGCAAGAAGAGAATAGTTATGAGGATTCAGTTTGTTTCGCAAAGTTGTGTTCCCTGGGCCATGCCAAACCCGGGGAAGTTCAAAGTTATCAATGAAAAGGTAATGACGTTTGAAAATGAGAGACAAAGAAATGAGAGTCTTGGGTGGGGGGAAAAAAAAAATCAGGAGGGAGAAACAAATTAAATAAAAGGGGAGGGTATATAATTTAGCTTTAGTGAAATTTGGATATCTCCGTAAATTGAAAAAAAAAAAAAAAAAAAAGCTTAGTAAAATGAAGCAAGAATTGTACATAAAAAAAAGGGGGGGGGGGGGATGAAGTGCAGACGAACCATATATTTTCTCAAGAAATTTTAAACTGTTAGAAGTGCTTCCTCCGGAAATGTAATTACCTGAGAACTAATTAAAAATAAGTGGGAGTCTAATCACAAACGACAAGGAAAAATAAGGGTGAAAAGGGAAATTATGTGAGTCTTGGATTTAGACATTTCTGATTATGCATCTTGTTTTCACCGATGGAGTGTTAATTTTTTTTAATGTTTGGAATAGTAATTAAATTATGATATATTTCTTCACATTTATTTTATATAGCGGCTATAAAGTTTTTACTTTTTTAATTTCTTTCCACCACGCCTTATTACACTTTTTGGGAATATACGTGATTTAATTACGATAGTGAGTTAAGGATGTGGAAATAATAATCTTTATAAAATGTAGCAGCGTTTTCGTGAATAAAGAGTGAAAAACAATTAATGGAAAAAATAATATCAATAACTTGCCAGTATTCAAATCCGACCCTACCACCAAAGTCAAACCAAACTAGATGAGCCTGACACCAAGTCCACATGCCCACCGATTCAAGTTAGAGTTTTCGAATAGGTCATTCAGTTTACTAACATTTAGTTTTAATGTTAGATATATTTAAAAGGTTTAAAAACGGATAGTGTTCCTTCATTGGTTATGTTTTAATGGAATAGATTGCTGAATTATGCATTCGTAATTAACTTGCTACAGTTTGCACTAAAATAGCTAATTTATAAAATTGTAATATCTTGCGAAGTGGTCTCCATGATAGGAACCTGTATTAATTATGAAAATGAAATTTAAAATGTTAGCACTCACCATTAGCATGTATCATAGAAGAGAAAACATCGCAAACTAGTAAGAGAATAACACACATTAGAAGCTAGTCACGTGTTCACTTTTAAAGGATAATTACCCGCTTCCGTGGCTGCATTGTCCAAGGTGCTAGTCTCGCAGTAGAATATACTGTCGATGACGGAGAGATCGATGTTCGAATCTTGGTCGGGTGTGATGGGAAAGTTTTTCTAATTCTACTCTACCTCCACGCAAATGCAAGTACACTTACTATAAATATAACCTTCCTCATCCCTAAAAATGTAAGTGTAATTAGTAAAGAAGGGTATCACACGAACGGATAGTGCTAAAAACAAGTTTTAGCCCGATCGGTAAAATAGTTTAAGCTCTAGCTGGAGGTACAGACAGACATGGACAGACAGAAAGACATTCAAAAACTACTTTTTCGGATTTGGGGGGTCATGAAACTTCGAGATTCATCAACATCTCGAGTTAGATTTTTTTGACGATCACAATACTTTCTCTACCTGTAAGACAGTGAGAAAGTAAAAAAGAGCCAAATTGATCAGAAGTTTTATGGTGGTGTTATTTAAAATCAGTTAGGTATTATATGGAAACATTTTTCTAAATAAAGTCAACAATTAAAATAATTTAATTTTTAATAATCTGTTAAGAATAAGTTAACCATAATAATTATATTTCAACCTTTACAATTTTAATTAAATCTTATTTCATTACTTTTTCTCTCAAATCATAATAAAAGCTACAGTAACTACACATAATGAACAGCATTTATTAATGAGTACACTCTCTTTAACATTAAATACATATTTACTAACCAAGATAAAAGCACGGGAAAGTATATTACCAAAACAATCTTCAATGGCTCGTCTTAACAAAATAATTAAACATTTGATTGTTTACTCGTAAGCTTGATTTTATTAATGAATAATTGTGAAAATTTCCAATTTTGGTATTAATGAAAACGTCTTTTAACATTCATCCAACTTTTAAATGGTTTTTACACAGGGCATTCAATATTTAAATAGCTCTCTTTTGGTGTCCACCACCATTATCTAAGATTTGGTTCAAATTGGTGATATATTTGTGTGTTAATAGATTAGTGTTGTATGTAAATATTTTTTATGATACAAAACAATCACTTTACTGCCTCTTGGACTCTTGTAAATTTTGTTTCAAGTTGGTTAAGAACAAAAGAGCACGTATATTAATAATTTGTGCTCCTTACTTAATATTAAAAAAAAGTGTGTGAGTACCAAATCCTTAATTTTCTGACAGTTGAACAAAATGTTATCCTAATTGGTTTAAACATACAGTTTTTTTTAAATTTCTAAAAACATTTTTATTTGATATAACGCTACAATAGGTAGGCTAACTGATGAATTTAATTCCCAGCATTATTTTTACTTTCTCGCTATATTACATGTAGAGAAAGTATTGTGATCATAAAAAAAAATCGAACTCGAGACTTTGATGAATGTTGACGTTTCATGACACCGCGAATCCAAAAAAGTTGTTATTGATTTTCCGTCTGTCTGTCTGTACCTTCGACTAGAGCCTAAACTAATTTAACGATTGGGCTAAATCTTGGTATCAAGTGTTTTCATAGGGTTGCCCCGAGGGGTTTTTGGAATTGGATATCCAACCCTAAACTTAAGGGTAGTTTACTAAAGGCAAAAAAGAGAAAAATTTTATTTTCTCAGAATTGGCTCTAAAGATTTTGATTAAATTTCATTTCTAAACATTTATAAATAATCCAAACAAAATGGCCACCACCATTATTTCAGCAAAATTAATTTAAGGGTTCACCTCTGATGCGTAAATTCTTTTTTTTTTAATCATATCACCGTAACTCTTTGAGATATGATAGTGAAGTTACTTATCATTGTTAATATGTAGGAATATTTATAATACAAATCTTTAATTTGAATCATATTTTTTATAAAACATATAACTTTCAAGCTACACGTAAGTAATTTTATATATATATTATATTATTTAACTTTTCGAACACTAATGGTAAATTATTGCGCCGTAGAAAAAAATCTAACCGAAATGTTGATAGATGTCGACGTACCCCCCGAACCCTAAAAAGTGGTTTTGCATAACCGTCTGTCTGTGTGTCTTTTTAACCTAAAATTAAGAGCAGATGAATAGAAAGTGAAAAGAGAAAAAATTGATTGTCTCAAAATCGGCTCTAACGATTTTGATTAAAATTTGTATCTAGGCGTTGATTAAGATCACAAATAAAATTGATATTTTCATTTTCCTATGAAAATGAGTTTTAAGGTACCTTACAGAAGCGGGGATTTCGAATCCCGCAACTATTTGAGATACTAAATAACTTATGGTTTCAAAACTGTAGAACTATTAAAAATAAAAAGATTTTATTTGAAATATATTTTTATAAAACTAACAGTTTCTGAGATATTCGCAAATATATTAATACAATTTTGTGAGCTTTAGTTGTAAAGAAATACTACTTAAGTTTTAACGCAATAATTCTCCATTGTCATAGAGTAATTAAATATAAGTTTCTCAAAAAGTTTGTTATTTCTCTTTAAACCTCTTAGGAGAAATGTTTGTACAACAAACATGATCTATCTCCATTTTAGACTCATAGTCAATATTTACATTTCTTATTGGTCAACATTTATAAATAAGGAATTTAATAACAATGCGATGACCTGAAGATGTGCAACACCTAATAAAATGCCTAAAATTGTTACCGGAGGTCGAAATTTTAATATAAAGTGTTGACCCTGGTTGACCCAATATCGATCTTTTTTATTGGTCCAACCATACAAATGAGGACATTAATTCTTTAAAAATAAAACTATAAAATTTAAAACCGGGACTTAAAAAAAGTTTTACTTGTGTATAGTGTATTTTATGCTTGGGTTTGCTAGTGTGTATTATTTGGTTTCACATATATTATGAGCTTTGAGTAAATTTATCAATTTTTAAACATTTGAGTGAGAAAGTCCGTGTTGAGTTTCGTGCTATTTATTTGATGCTAGAGTACGCCCTATAGTTATGGTTAATTAATGATTTGAAATGTTTTTGTAATCAAAAAAAGTAGCTAAACACAAAAAGTCTATTAGAAAATAGAACTAAAAATATGTTAAAAAGACGTGAAAAAATTATATTACGTTTTAAGTGCATTTTCGGTGATTTTGAGTATTCAATATCATTGGAATTCTTAAAATGTTGACCAAAAATTTGTGTATGACAAATGTTTTAGTAAAAAAAATTAAATATTATTAATTTATTTTGTTTGTAAATTCTATCGAGAGTTAATGCACTCTACTCCCAAAAGACTGGTGTGGGAATTATATCAGATGCTGAGAGGGGAATGGGGTGTTGGTGAAGGGGCGAACCGTAGAAGAATGGGAAGGGGGCGATTTTCTTTGAGCCCAGTAAGAAGTGGCCAGGATCAGTTTCAATCGATGGTGTTGGTCGTTGCCGCTAGAAATAAGGTCTCCTAAAAAAAACCCCAGTTTTTTTCCCCCCCAAAGTCCAAACCAACAGTAATCCATTTTAAGAAGGTAAGGCATACAAAAAGAGAGAGAAGTTGGTGCACTATCACTAATGTACCAGAATGTTTGTTTTATTAATGTCTGTGGAAACGAACACTAAAAAACAGGATGGTTCCTGAAAATAAAATGTTCTAAGACCATGTTTAGACTTTATTAAAGAGTGTTGAAGTATTCGCGTTTTTTGAATTAAGGTGGGGATACAGGGAACGAGAGAAAATATAATTGTTTTTATATTATTATAACAAAACAGTTTTTTGTTCAAAGTAAATAAAATATTTCTCCATGGGAAATATAGAGTGTGATGGTCTACACTTGATGTCAACAATAGTCAAAGATCTGTCAAGGCTGACCTGTAATTCAATGACAAACATTTTATCTTCATTTAAAACATTTGACTCCAAATGCTGCTATACTCATTAAATATATTCAACAACTGTTGATATTCCCTTGTAAAGAAAATTAAAGTACAAACATAGTACTAAAGGATTTTTTAAAATTTATTTTGGCCAAAAAAAGTTTGGCTACAAAAACTTGAAAAGAAACAAAGCAAAAAGATGGGGTGTGGCTGTGTCATGGACACGGCCGTGTGTTGTACGTGAATACGTTTATGTAACTGGTTATATTTTTTAAATAAAATATTTTTATTTATGTATTTAGGATAAAAGCAAGGAAACAAATAATTATTGTATTAAAACTTAAACGAACATCGTAACTTCTCCGAGTCAAAAGTTATACTAATTGCAAATCTTGATACGCAGCAAAATAACCTCAAAATGGTGGCGCTTCCCCCTCCACCGCGCGCGATGCGTCACTGTTCTCGCTTATCGTAATGAATTCTTTGATCCTTTAGCTATCCAGTGGTATAATTTAATTTTGGATGTAGAGGAAAGATTCGAAACTACAACACCAAACTGTATCCCCCGATTTTGTTATCATTAGGTTTTTTGGATTGCCCCCGTATGGTAGCAAATTTAAAGACGTATTCACGTCAAAAACTATCCTTTTCTCGCCTTTCCTACATCCCCCAACTAAAGGCTCTACATCTCTCATCTGTTATCTATTGTAATAAGTAAATCTTGGGTATTTGATTTGAGAGACGAGGAAGGTTGAGGCCATTGGAATAAAGTTTTTGGAAACTACGCTGACTGTCTGAACGAGAATTATGATAATGAATGAAGATGTTCAACTAGAGTTGTGCTAAAGGGAGGTATAATATGATGTATTAAGAAGATTCAAGAGAGAGATGATATAGAATCGTAATGCGGATGGAAAATTAATGTATCTCAATAAAATAATGGAGTTGAAGTAAGGAGGGAAAAGACTGCAAGGGAAACCAAGAAATAGATGGGAGGAGCAGATAAACAGCATTTGTGCAAGTGAGGGTAGAATAGTGGACAAAAGAAAGGGAGGACAAAGGGCGATGGAGGCATTTTACTTAGCTGACCCTGCCTGATGATGATGATTTTAATGTTATAATTACCTTCATCGGTGGGCATTCGTAGCTCTGGTATGTTCAGTTTTGAAATTTCGGGCTTGGAAACCTAGACGTGTCTATTGAAATAGTTTTACTAACTGATTTCTTATCTCCCACCACACACATGTGAGTACATTAATTCATCTATTTATTCAATAATCCATCAGTGTAACCTCAATATGTGGTAGCTTGGACGGATAATAAGAAACCTACATCGCACTAAAATTAATTATATATATATATATATATATATATATATATATATACTTTCATCGCATCTTTGTATTCGTTTGGGCTGTACGATTATATTAATTACGCTACTGGGAAGACCCAGATGCACATGGTGGGAGGGTGGGGGGAGCATTAGAATAGATCTGAATGATATATGGGGTAATGAGGCGGACTGGATAGAACTAGCTCAAGATAGGATAGAGTGTAATGAAGACTAGATATAATTAGCTCACGATAAGGATAAGGTGTAGTGAGATGGACTGGATAGAACTAACTCGAGGTAAGGGTAGTATGTAATGAGGTGGACTAAATAGAACTAACTCAAGATAAGGGTAGTATGTAGTGAGGTGGACTGAATAGAGTTAGCTCAAGATAGGGATGGATGGTGTATTTTTTAACTGTGCCAATGAACGTTAGAGTTCCTAGTGCCATATCATATATTATACGAATGTAGTATTTTTGAGAAAATGTACCCGTATTTACATGGAGTAAGAGAGAGAGAGCGAAACCATTTATGAACAGACCCCTCCTTCCCACCTCAGTACATCTTACCTGGATTCAAACCCTGATCTCCCCACTAGCGGCAATCCAGAATCCAGTCCGAGATTAAAGTGACGCTTTACCCCATGCAACCACCGATGCAGTTAGTTATAAATATTTACAGCTTTAGAAGTACCCGGCGTTGCCTGTGGCAGCAACACAATGTATTGCGTGGTTACCCCTGGCAACGCTTTCTTTTGTTTTAAACGGACAGAAAAAAAATCTTAATTTTATTTCTTCCAAACCAGTTTTCAACCAAATAAAAAAAATCCAAATTTAAAATTCCTGCTTCTAGGTGGACATGATCGTATAGAGGGGGCTACTAATTTTAAAATTGCGGCTCTCTTTGTGCGGTAGATATCGCGCAACCCTAATGACAAACAAACTTCATTTTATTAATATAAATGCTTAATTAGAAAGTAATATATTTATACATTATTTAATCCTAAGACTGGATTGTTGACTGCTTATTGACTAAGGAGACCTTGTTTTAAACCCAGACTGTGCCAAAAACATTATAGTTTAGTTTCACAATTTGAGATTGTATCATCTACGTCACACCTATTGTTATTATTATAAATGTGTTCTGGTAGATGGAACTTCGTGTCTACTGACGTCACAGACAAGAAGTGTCAGATGAGTTATGAGGAGCGTAGGTCAGTGAAATCTGGGTTGTTTTATGGTACGAGTCTTACCACGCGCTGTGCAAGGTTTAAATGGGTTTCCTGAGAAAAGTGATTACTCCACGTAAAGGTAGAATTTTCTCAGGAATTGTTAGATATATCTTAATAATTTTTTTCTTTACTTGTCTTACTAAGTTAAACGTTTTAAGCATAGCTTTTTGTAATTTTTTTATTTATATGGAAGGTAGTCTTCTTTATGTTTCAAATTTTGGAGTTTCTTAAGCTAAATAAAAAAATCATAACATACTCATAAAAACATATATTGACAAATCCTGTGCTTAAATTGTTAACAAAATCTTGATATTAAAGAAATTTTGATGGTTTTAATAGTTTCAGAAATAAGTATACCTCAAGTTGTGATAATTAACATGGGGAAGAAAGGGTTATCCAACTCCTTCTAAACTGTAGAATGAGGAAGAATTGTTTAATGGCAAGTTTTACAGTAAATTATAGGAGATAGGTATGTTTTTTGTTTTACCTGCCCGATCTATAGTAGATATTAAAATTAATAATCAATACTATATGTCGGACATTCATTTCTTTCTCATGTGGATTGTTTTTAGTCATGAAACTAATGAATAACAGTTCCCAAGAGCCAAACTCTAATGGAGAATATTTCTCGGTCGGCCATGTGGCATAGTGGCATGAACCTGTTAGCACGATGTGTGGGATATGATTACGTATCTGTCACAGGCACCCCCCGTGGGAGTGCTTTGGATACTAAGCACCCCAAAAAAATATTTTCAAGGGTGCTCACATCCCCAATATTTCATCCTTTTTAAACCTTAATATTATGGAGCTAGTCCTCTCTTGGACATAGGGTTGCACTGCGAACAGTTTACTAGCGTAGCAAATGGCAGGTGCTGCCATATGATATGTGAGTAAGCTTGATTAGGTTGGTAGTACTCACCACACGTGGAACGACAAGCTGGCATTTATCAACATGTCTACATTATAGTTTGTTTGGTGACAGTACTCGTATCGTATCAAATGCTATACCACCCCGGCATGCCTTTTTTAGAGCACCCTCATGCATAGATATAGAAAAAAAATGACATTCGGAAAGAGATTTGAGCCTTGGTTATCTAGCTCTAAGTATCAACTGACTTGACTATATGGATATTTCCATCAGAATGTCTTCTGAAAAGTCGTGTTATCCAAAGGATTAGTATTAAAAAACCGAATGTACTGGAATTATGGTAGGAGTGTAGTAGACTAATTAAAAGTCAAGTGTTGTTGCAGTTTTTATATTAAATTTTTTTAAATTAAAACAAATAAAATAATTCTCTAATTTTCTTCACATGGTGATATCAATAGTTGTTGAATATCTGTCAAGGGTGTCCTGGAATTTAATGACAACTTTTTATCTTCATTTAGTTAGTTTATGACCTAATGCTGCTATGCTCATGATAGATATTCAAAAACTGTTGATATCGCCATAAGAAGAAAATTATGCTCTGTTTCTACTAGAACGACATTTTATTTATTTTGGCCAAATAAATGTTTAGCTATGAAAAATGCAAATACATTTATCATTACTCGCGTCCTCTACATACATTCCAACCTTGAACAGCCAAATTTAGGGCCGTGTTAGTTAGGATAAAAATAAACTAGCTCAAAATGTCCTTTGGAAACCTTGTTTTAGCTTTTTTTTTCTCATGAAAATGGCAAAAATATGTATGTAAACGATTGTTTTAAAATATTTTTTTCTTTTGTTCAAAATGATGGCCTCCAACCCAGAGACAAGAATTTCATTTATCAACTTAGCTTTAACCTTATATTTTTAATTTGTTTGATTTTTTAGAAAAAATGTTATTTTTAGATGAATTTCTCATTAATTTAGTTATTGGATGTATCCTACCGGATTCTTTCCAAGCCTATCTTAAAATTGGAATAAAGAGAAAGAAATCAAAACAAATGAAGGATCATCTCAGTGAAAAGTTAATGCTGCACAACTTTTATAGTGAGGTGTTTTTTGATAAATGTAATGGGCATTTGACTTAATTTTTTCGATGCTCTACCTTTTCCCAAAATTTGAATGTTTAGTCCGGGAACACCTTGCATATTAAAATTAGTGTGTATCAATCATGATATTGACCTCGTCATGGAAAGACTCGAGTCATGTCCTCAAGAGCACTCTGACTGAAATTTATTTTCACGCTTTGTGAATGACTTCTTCTCCCTTGATGACAAAATATCAACATATGACGCTTAAGGCAATAGTTCGTTGTCAACAATATAATATAATTGTTGTGGATGATAGGGGTAGCTTAGAAGAAATGCACTGGCATCACGCAGAGAGATAGTAAAAAAAACTATATTAAAAATAAAAGTTGTAAAACAGTGTGCTATGCACATTTATATTATTCACACTAGTTCGGAGATAATCTTGAGAAATGTAGGTATAACGCCGAATACCAACTAATCTCTCCTACGCCAGATACCTGATCGTAGTATTTGGGTTAAGGTACCAATAGCACAGTTTTTAGAGTGTTATATATATATATATATATATATATATATATATATATAAATACAAATAAATATATAAAATCAATATCTAAAGGTGTATTGATATAATTTGAAGAGGTTATTAAAATATTAATATATTTACACTTTATGTACATAAGTTTTAAGTGCAAAAATGAATCACATCATTTTGTTCAAATTATGATTTGAAATCTTAAAATAGAACATAATTTTTAAATAGATATTTCTCCCAAATTAATTCACAAGGATATCAAGATTCTAATTTTTAGAATTATGTACCGTGTGTTGACATCATAATGTGTACCTCGGGAAACTTTTCTTTTTGATAAGAAACTCGCCCCCCACCCCCCCATATAGCACCCCAATTAAACCTCTTACCCCCCTCACCCCTACTCTGTTAAACTTTCCCCGCCCCTCTTTCACATCCAAACCTTTCCTTGTATTGTGTGAACGCCGGTGTTAAAGTGTGTTTTGTTATAAAAACACTGAAAGGAGATCTTGGGTGTTTTTCTTAGAGGGGTGGAAAAAAAAAATTCGTGAGAAAATAGAATGATGACCCAGGCTATTCTCTTTTACTTTACAACCCTTTTGACGAGGATGGAGTTTTTTTTTTAGAAGAATATGGATGTGGGATATACCTAATAGTCACGTCAGATGGAAAACTACGGAGTCAAAATATATACTTTTTTCAGTACGAGGCTACAGCCAGACTAGCCAAGCGAGCGACTAAAAAATAAAATAGAACACATTGATTGTAGTGAGAGGTGGCCAGACTGGAGCGTTCAAGCCGAAACAGTCTAGTTTAAAGACGCTGGGAAATATTATTGTACGTTGGTACATTATGTGCAAGGGAAACTTCCTCAATTTGACATGATATTCGACCTTTTTATTATTATTATTATTATTATTATTATTATTATTTAGCACCGCGTCTTACTACCCGTTCGGGTTATACGCTTAAGTACTAATTACGCTATTGGATTAGGAATTGGGAAGGTTGAATAGAGGAAGTGAACCCACATTTGCGTGGAGGGACAGTGGAAAACCATTTAGGAAAAACCACCCCCAGTTCACTCGACCGAGATTCGAACCTCGATTTCCCCGTCCTCTGCTGTTGGGCTCAACACGACTAGCGCGTTAGCCAACTACACCACCCAGGCGTTTTTTTTATTATTTTTTGATAGGTTTAGTACACTTGCTACTAACAGTCTAATTTTATCAGTAAGACCATAAAAATATGTATAAAGATCCGATATGTTGAAATTCTTCAATATTATAATCAAAGTAGGCCTTTTCAAATAAGGATCACCATTAGCGTGGGGAGAGGATGGGAAAACCACAACAATATATGACTTGTAAAAAAAACCACCCTCATTTCACTGAGCCAAGATTCGAACCTTTGCCTTAGTGTCAACTATCGAGATCTATCTGTTAATCACGCACTCGCTCGCTCGCATACCAATTTGTCCACGCAGTCGCTCAGTCGCTTGCTTGCGCCATCTCTCGCTCGCTTGTCAATTTGTCCACGCAGTCGCTCAGTCGCTTGCTTGCGCCATCTCTCGCTCGCTTTTCAGTCTGGCCACGCAGTCTTTCAGTCGTTCGCTTGTCAATTTGTCCACGCAGTCGCTCAGTCGCTCGCTTGCCAATTTGTCCACGCAGTCGCTCAGTCGCTTGCTTGCGCCATCTCTCGCTCGCTTTTCAGTCTGGCCACGCAGTCTTTCAGTCGTTCGCTTGCGCAATCTCTCGCTCGCTTGCGCCATCTCTCGCTCGCTTGCGCCATCTCTCGCTCGCTTGCGCCATCTCTCGCTCGCTTGCGCCATCTCTCGCTCGCTTGCGCCATCTCTCGCTCGCTTGCGCCATCTCTCGCTCGCTTGCGCCATCTCTCGCTCGCTTGCGCCATCTCTCGCTCGCTTGCGCCATCTCTCGCTCGCTTGCGCCATCTCTCGCTCGCTTGCGCCATCTCTCGCTCGCTTGCGCCATCTCTCGCTCGCTTGCGCCATCTCTCGCTCGCTTGCGCCATCTCTCGCTCGCTTGCGCCATCTCTCGCTCGCTTGCGCCATCTCTCGCTCGCTTGCGCCATCTCTCGCTCGCTTGCGCCATCTCTCGCTCGCTTATCAGTCTGGCCAAACCCTTTTTGTTTCCTGTCCAAAATAATTCACACAACATTATCGAGTGTTTAGTAAAAATATGGTTAGCTATAAATAGTAATTATAATCAACAGAAATATGAACCCTGTTCGATGTTGATCTTTAAATTAAGATAACTAGTCTCTTATGAGTTATGAATATCTAAAACCATTTTCCTACGTAATTCATGCCAAGACGTAAATATTTAAAACGTCTAATATGAATATTTTTAAGAAACATTAGTAGACGAACATCGCCCACATATCATCGCGTTTTAATTGTTCAGGTTATACGCATATATGATAATTTTTACTCAAATGGGATAAGGAAGGAAACGTTTTTGAGGTAATCCGCCCGCGTCTGCTTGGAAGGAAAGTGGGGAAACCACTTAGGGAAAAACCACCCTTTGTATACCCTACTGGGATTCGAACCCCAATCTCACCGTTATCATCAGGCTAGTCAAACACGAGACTGATGCGTTAGTCCATTCGGACAATGGAGTGAGGTTTCAGACTAATAGAAAGCATTCTGAGTACAGTATGAATCATGATACCACGGTGGTAAAGAATTAACACGTTAAATTAAAGGGCCAAGGGATTGATTCCCCTGTCAAGGTGCTATTTTTAACCTTGGAATTGAATTGTGTTAAAGGACTGCATATAGTCAGTCTGACACCTTAGCTCAGTCGGTAGCAGGACTGTCTACAGAGCTAAAGATCTCGGGTTCAACTCCCGGTATGGCTGAAAATGTATTATTAATAAAAGTATAGCTTTAAACTTCCACAATGATAAATTAACGAGTGGAGAATGGATGCTGTGCCTGTCCTTATCTTAAGTTATATTATAGGGCATATGAAGCTAAGACAGACCTAGCAAGCCGGTAGTGGAAAATATATGACTTGAATAAAAAACTGACCCAAGACACAGGCTGGAAATAGTAATGGTTGTATAAATATAATTTGACAAAACATTAATTAAAGTCTATTGATTATTTATTATTTAAGAAGGTGACCTGGAGGTCTAAGGGTAAGTTGTCGGACTTCTGTGCTGAGGGTCCAGGGTTCAATCCTAGGTCCTGAAACAGATTTATCTGACTGCCAAACCCTTCCTTCACCTCTGACAAGACGTGTATTAATCACAACTTGTGAATGTGAGGAATGCCAGGCCTCCACCGTGGTTCGGATCCCACGTTAAACTGTATGTCCTCCATTTCATCTCACAATCACCCTACCATTACACATTAGCGTAAGTGCATATAGCCCGAACGGGTAGTAATACGTGGTGCTGATAATAATAATAATAATAATAATATAATAATATTTAAGGGCAAGTGTGTATGAACATGTTGGATCTTTTGCTAACCCCGGATATAAAATGCAACACCAGGCAGGGTTGACCGGACATAATTGGCAGTTGTGAAAGTTGATAAAGTAACTTTTCTATGTTCATTTGCCAAGTCATATGATCTTCAAATGTTACTTTTGATATATATCATCAATACCTATAAAATAACACTAACAATATAGTGAAATGTTATCACTGTTAACAGCAAAACATATGTTTGTAATTTTGTATAAGATGCTACAAAGTCCGGTGGTAAGAAATTGAGGAACACTACTAGAATCAAAATATCTGTAACCATCGTCGTTCGTCGGAACTTGAGTCATTCAATAAAATTATTTTTGCTTTAAAAATAAAAGTTGATACTTATCTAAATGTACAGTACCCGGGCATATAAACTGCCACCGAAAAACTAAAAGGCCTTTTCCTTTAGGGAGATCTATGTGTTGTTTTTATCGCTACAACCCGCCTCGGTGGCGTAGTTGGCTAACGCGCTAGTCGTGTTGATCAGACCACCGAGGACGGGGAGATCGAGGTTCGAATCTCGGTCGGGTGAACTAGGGGTGTTTTTCCTAAATGGTTTTCCACTCTCCTTCCACGCAAATGCGGGTTCACTTCCTCTAATTTCAACCTCCCAATTCCTAATCCATTAGAGTAATTAGTACTTAAGCGTATAACCCGAACGGGTAGTAAGACGCGGTGCTAAATATTATATTATTTATCGCTACAGACTGTTTTCATAGACCGTGACGGCCTCTGAATTTCATAACGTTTGAGGAGGTCAAACTGAGCTCCTGAGATCAACGTGACTATACAAAGTCCATGGGAGGGTGGAGTGATTTATTAGTAGTTTCAGATTCACGTCTTCTCATACACATACATACATACACACGCGTGCAAGCACACACACACAAGTTGTTCAGAAGAAACCTCACCATTCAGAGCTGGCAGTGAAACGGCTCAGGAACACGCAGGGGCTACCGGAACCGCGGTGAATAGGTTAAACACGTACTGGTCTTTCGTCGTGAGATGACCCTTTGTTAGTGGAGAAACATCATAAAACTGAACAAAGTGTTTGAGGAACACTGAAGAAGAAAGTTCTACGTAGTATTAATGTAAAGATCTATCTGGCGTTAAAACGACAAGCTTAAAAAAAAAATTGACATCATTGTTGATCTGCTTCAGTGATCGTATGGTCACTCAATAGGCTGGTCCACTGATGACAGGGGGATCAGAGCTTTAATCTAGGTAGGATGTACTGAGAATGGTTTTTACTAAGTGGTTTTCAAATCTTCCCATACGCAAATGTGGGCTAACTTCTTCTAAAATTCAATCTTCTTCATCCCTTGAACATCAACGTGATTAATACATTTGCGCATAGCCTCAAGAGGTAATAATAATATTATTATTATTATTAGCACCACGTCTTACTAACCGTTCGGGTTATAAGCACTTAAGCTAATCTGTAATGGTAGGGTGATTGTGAGATGAAATGGAGGACCTACAGTTTAACGTGGGATCCGAACCACGGCGGAGGACTGGCATTCCACACATTCACAAGTTGTGATTAATACAAGTCTTGTCAGAGGTGAAGGAAGGGTTTGTCAATCAGATAAATCTGTGCCGGGACCAAGGATTGAACCCCGGACCCCAGCACAGAAGTCAGACACCTCACCTCTAGATCGCCAGGTCACCAACAGGTAATAAGATGAAATGTTAAAAAATCATTTTTGCTTTCCATGAAAGTGAAAAACTTAAATTGTAATAGAACAACGATATCAGGTGACCTGGCGGTCTAGGGGTAAAGTGTCTGACTTCTGAGCTGGGGGTCCGGGGTTCAATCCTCGGTCTCGGCACAGATTTATCTGATTGCCAAACACTTCCTTCACCTCTGACAAGACGTGTATTAATCACAACTTGTGAATGTGAGGAATTCCAGGTCTCCACCGTGGTTCGGATCCCACGTTAAACTGAAGGTCCTCCATTTCATCTCACAATCACCCTACCGTTACACATTAGCGTAAGTGCGTGTATCCCGAACGGGTAGTAAGACGTGGTGATAATAATAATAATAATAACGAAATCAGTATTTTTGGATGGGTGATGATCCGAGGAAACCCTCCTTCAATTATGAAAATATTCAGTTCTCGATAAGTTATATTTTTCACCTAGTCTTGATACCCGTTCATGTTACGCGCACACATTAACCACGCCACCATATCACAGTTGACTAGACTGCCGATGACGGGAAGATAGAGGTCTGAATCTCTGTCGGGTGTACTGAGGGTGGTTTTTCACTCTTCCTCAACGTGGATGCGAATACGATTCCTCTAAGTATAATCATCCTAATCGCTAATTCAAAAACAAAAATAACAACCATTAGCGTAATTATTACAGAAGCGTATAACCCGAACGGTTAGTAAAACGCGGTGCTAATAAACAAAATAATTATTTGTGCGTGCGCCTACAGCCCAGACGACCACGCATCGTTATTCAATAAGATCACACATGAAGTTGGTACATTGGTCATCCCAACATCTTACTTACTCGTACTTACGATTATCTTAAATAGGTTTACATCTGACAAAATCAGAAGACTTCGTGCGAAGTAAGAGCTATAGCTTACCCAAATTACTAATGTATATAAATAGCGAGGCTATAATATTATAGATTAAATATCTTAGCTATTATATCTGTTAATTACGCCTATAGCCGCATCTAAATATAATATACGCTCATTCATATAGCTGTCCTGTACTAATGGCAGCAAAAAGTCACCTACCCAGTAGATGGTGGCTGCGATATTTGATAGCTCGTGATGTGTGAATTGGTTACACATTTAATAACCAATTTCAGCATGTCTATCACAGACTCTGCCTTAAAATACGAGTGAAGAGTGACTGTAAGATTCCTGGATAGCAAAGTGATTAGATAATTGGTGTACTAATACAAGGGTCCCGTGTTTATCCATAGGGTATTTTGCAATTTAAAGAAAAGCTATTATTATTAGGTACGGTCAAAGATTCATCTAAATATCATATTCTTTAAACGTAAAAATAGCATCTGGACACGAGAATAGAACTCAGATATTTGGGTTTATTAAGCAAGTGCTCTTGCTACTGAGTTATCCAGAGTCGTCCCGTGCCCAGAGTCATTCTTCACTCTTATTTTTAAGTCAAAATATGTGATGGACGTGTGGATGTTATGGGCTTCATATTATAAATTAATTGAGATCACAAGATACCAGATAACCTAAAAATCACAACCCCACGAATCCCTCCAGAGTCGAGGTTTGCTGCGTTATCTGATATCTCACGATCTTAAATTGATCACACATACAGTATATAGCTGACGATTTCCACACGTCTATTACAGACTCCGCCTTAAAATGAGTGAGAATGATCCTGGGCACGGGATAAATCTTGGATAGCTCAGTGGTTAGAGCATTGGCGTACTAAGCCAAAGGTCCCGTGCCCGATTCTCTTGTCCGGGTGTCATTTTTCAATTTAAAGAAAAAAAATACTGATGTTTTGAAATACATGTTTCCTAATGTGGTCACAGAAAGAAAGAACTTAAGCGTTTAGTCTTGAAACATTTGAAGCTACTTTAGGAAAAAAAATTAATCCATACTCTCCTAATTATTATTTAGTGTACGACCGCTGACCTCGTGCGTATTCCTTTTCCTGCTGCAAAAAAATCAAGTAGTGCTTAGAGTACCAAGAGCTAAGAAAGTTTGTGGACACACTACGTTAGACCAGACCATGCAACCACTGACCTAATTGTCACCCCCCACCCTCCTCCCGTAGGAGGGAAGGTAAACTAAACTCATAGACTCATCTCATCTCGTTTGCTGGTGAGAAGGAGTTCCGTGTTAGAATCCCTGCCGGTGCAATGAGGGTGTTTTTTTTGATAAATGTTCTTTCATTTTTTCTCTATGAATCTTCATCATACCAGTCCCTATTAGTGTAGTTATTTTGGGGTGGGCATTTGATTTTCTAGGAGGTAGGGCATAATCGCCCCTTCAACACCTCAACTGTTGAAATATAATAAAATTTATCTTGAACATTTTCATGGTAAGAATCAAATAGCCAAAGCTATTATTTATGCTTTTTAGTCTAGATATCATATTCTGAAAATTGAAAAATGACACCTGGACACGGGAATCGAAGCCGGGAACTTTGGCTTAGTACGTCAATGCTATAACCACTGAGCTATCCAGGAGCGTTGGGTACTAAGCCAAAGGTCCCGGGTTCGATTCCGTTTCCAGGTGAAATTTTTTTAATTTTCAGAATATTTTCATGGTAACTAAGGGCTTTGATTTTAATACCCACAAAGTATCGAAGCCTTTACTTTTGTACTTGCTTACTATTTGATTATTGGGGGGGGGGATTTAAAACTTTGTGTGGTGGTATATTTTTTGAATATTAAGTCGTAAGACTGGCCTTAAAACGTAAACCTTACATAGACATATCTTCAGATTGCTATATTTTAATTCTACTTAATATAAATTAAGTTCTGATTGAAATAATTTTTGTTCCTGGGAGGGGAAAAAGCTTCGCTTACCTCCTCTGACTACGCCACTAGGGTAGGGAGACGCGGGGCAAATAAAAGTGATTTCACGGAAGAAGCAACATAGTTTTCGAGAGAATCCCGATATCAATTCAAGAATGGACGGCTGCCTCAGTAGAAACAGCGTTTAATTTATATAAGCCTTTGGTTTTCAATTACCAGGTGTATTTCTGGTACTATAAATCATGGCATGCTAAGTGACTTTAAAGAAGAAAAAATCACTTACATATAATGGGTCTTCTCCCAACGATGAAACAGTAGCTTGCCTGTTATGCAAATAAAATAGAAATGCGTGGCTTTCGTTTCTATGATTTCTTTTAATATGCTGTTACACATCGGTTTCTGTTTCATATGCTGTTTGTGAAACACTTTGTATGTAAATTATGAAACATACATATTACTAATTATTTGGTATCCTCTTGTTTTCTAATACATGTTGGAGTGAATTAGAAATATTTCTAGAACAGTTTTGATTTTAGAAGGGTTATATTTCCACGTCCCACGTCTCACTACCAGGCTATGCCATACACATTATTTAAATTATTTAGATAAGAGATAGTATCATTATTTTTATTATTATTAGGTGTTCTGTCTTACGATAGGTCCATTTGTTTTGTCAGTGGGCTTACACCACCAATGCACCCTGTACTTTGCCTCCTCCTTCAGCTCTCAGAATTTTCTTCTTTCCTTCAAGTCATCCAATATTTGAATCCTCCTCTTTCCTTCAACCTTTACTTCTATGACGTCATGCAGAGGACAGTTCCTCTTAAATGTGTCTGATACAATTTGGTTTGTAGACCTACCGAAGAATCACATACAAAATGGTTCTCTTCTTATCCACTCTTCTTAGGACTTGTTCATTTGTCACCCTGTATGTTCAGTGTCCACTGAGATAGGTGTGAGGAAGGCTAAATTTAGAGTAAATGTACCAGATTTTCTTGAAGGAAATCATTTGAAAACCTTTTTAGGAAAAGCACCCATCAGTGCACCGGTCAAGGTTCTACATTCGATCTTCCTGTCACTGACAAACCAGACTTGACAAGTTTGACGTTTGGTTCGGCTTGATCTCGGTTGGGGGTTTTCTAAGTTTTAATTCCCAATTTTTTTAAAAAAACTTACTATTCAATATTAGTTTTGAAGGCTACATTAGGATTACAAATTTAATTTTGATTGCCCTATGGAAAGCTTCAGACAGAATCAGAGATTGGAAGGGATGGAAAAAAATAAAATTGAGATTATACGTTGATGAAATTATCTTGACTTTATTTGGGTTTTCTCTCGAGGTGAAGGAAAACTACGTTAGCATATTAGATATTTATGAAAAAAGAGTGTGTTTTTGTGAATTATGTTACAGACAAGCAAGGAAATGAAAGCGTCATTGGGGTTGGGGATGGTGGTGTGGGGTATTAGATGGGTGAGGTCAGGGGTATGAAAAGGGGGGAGAGTGAGATGAAGGGTGTTAAGTGGAAGTTATGCTGCCAAAACTTAATCTTCTTACCCTTAGCCTTGCGAGTGAACTTATCGGAGTTTGAATGATTGTAAATTTCAGTTGGGTTGGGTGAACACGTGTTCTACTTTATCAGGAACAGTTTGTTTTTTGTTCAAATATTGAATCGTGTGATACTTTTTTCTTTTCTTTTATTAATAAGAAGCTAAAATAATAATAAAAATATTCTAAGACCCTATAGTACATAGTATAATATATCATATAGCTTAAAACAAAACTTTCAATAATTGAATACAAGCAAACTACCCTTAAAAAAAATTCCCCGGAAAAAATTGCACAGTGCTATTTAGCAATTATATTAGAATCATCATAAATACTTTTTGAAAAAAATAATTTAAAGCCATTTTCAAACAGTCTAAACATTTTAAAGATCAATCATTTGTACATTTGTAAACAATCTTTAAATTAATTTTTCTAAAAAAATTAGAAAGACTAAGTTATACACGTTTATTTAAAATATTAAATCCTCTCCATATATTCATTTAGGAAAAAATTGTTAACTTTCTCATCCCTAAAAACATTTGCGTGGTTAGTAGTAAGCGAATAACTCAAACATGTGCTAAAATATTTAAAAAAAAATCATTTAAAGTGTTCTGTTGTTTATGACTTAAAATACATGACAAACAAATTATCGTTTATCATTCACACCAACCGTATACAACTTTAAACTTTTTTTGTATTACATTTTTAATATTTAAACTCAAATTAAAATTGTACCTTTGAAGTAATTCGCTTATTTAAATTTGGATTCGAGTGTCGAAAGATAGTTTAGGAACTGGATTTGCGATCCGGATTCGAGAAATATAGGGTTCAACCCATTTCTACTTTATACACATAATAATCTTATACATAAATATATACACACCTAATAACGCCATTCCCTTACGGGGTAGGCAAGAAACTGTGCATATAGCTAAAAAAATAACAACTCGGTACTTAATCCATCCTCACTAACTCTCTCCACACTTCCCTATCCTTGCATACTCACTTCGCTTCAACAACATCCATACACAGTCATGCATGCTCTTTTATTCTTAAAACTCTTATAATGTTTCTCTTTTTTCACACATTTGTCTAAAAACATTTAGCCACGTCTTAAATGGCCTACGCTTCCTTTTGATCCACACACTCTACCTTCATATAATATGTGCTTCGTCACTCGATCTACACTCATCCTCTCAACATACTCAAACAAACGTAAGATGCTTCTTTCACATTGACCTATTGGATTCCTTTTTAAAAGCCCACTCCTTCAGCACCCAGTCATCACTGACTCTCATAATTTTTTACTAACTGTAAGAACAGTATATTATTATTATTATTATTATTTTATTTTATATTATTATTATTATATATTATCACCGCGTCTTACTACCGTTCGGGCGATACGCACTTACGCTAATGTGTAATAGTAGGGTGATTGTGGATGAAATGGAGATCTACAGTGAACGTGGAATCGAACACGGTGGAGCCTGGCTTCCTCACATCACAAGTTGGGTTAATACAGTCTTGTCAGAGGTGAAGGAAGGGTTTGACAATCAGATAATCTGTGCAAGGTACGAGGATTGAACCCGGACCCCAGACAGAAGTTGACACCTTACACCTAGACTACCAGGTCACCAAATGAACAGTAAAGCATTGACAGAATTTGTAAATGAAGATGAAACGTCCTGTTCAAGGCTGTGATGCCAAGACTAATATTCCAGAAAGTTGAATAACATAGTAGAAAATTAAAACTAGAGTATCTACTGGATTGGATATAATTTAATAAAAAATGTTAGTTTATAAAACAGAAAAAAAAGCTTTAACTCACGTTCCTTTTCATCCCACCTTAAGTTTTCTTAAGATGGTTTGAGGGGGTTGGGGGGGGGGGGGAAGATAAAAACGTTGTTTACGTTTCCCGAAACCTGAAGGCATGAAGAAATATTTGAAAATAGTATTGAGTGAAACGGCAAATAAAATAATGTGTAAAGTCGCACGAGGCAAGAAGTAAAGCGAACGTGACGGCCATATTTACGTTTCTATTTTACGCCTCCCTTCATTCACTTATTTCCTTCTTCATTTTTTTTTTTTGGATGTAGCTAGAGTTAAAAAACAGTTTATGTCCCAGGGATAATTCGGACGTTCAGTTTGTGTAAAAACAAAGTTGATCTGTGTCTTTCTACTCAAAATTACGACAGTTGAATAGGAAGAAGAAGATGGAGTTTTAAAGAAACGTACCGATATTTACTTGAATAGAGAGAGGGAAAGTCTTTAGGAATAAAAACACCCCAGTGGGGATTTGAACTCTGACCTCTCCAATCCTTGCAAACTAGACTATAATGAGATTGACATTTAAACCACCTGTCCACCAGTATGGTTAGTTTTATATTATATAGTTATATATAGTTTTATATATGTTATATATAGTTTTATATATATTTTTATAGTATATTTTAAATTTATAAATTAAGTTTATTGCCGACACCACCTCTTAGTAACTGTTAAGGGTATTCGCATATGTACTAATTACGCTTATGAGTTATGAATGATAAAGGTTGAATTTAGAGGAAGTGTGCGCACATTTGCGTAGGATCATCGCCCCCCCCCACCCCCCAAACGAGATTCAAGCCCCGACCGCTTTGTCATCGGTAGTCTAGTCTAGTCTATTGCAAGAGTGACGCCCTAGACCATGGAGTCACCAAAGCAGTCCACTTTAATGTCTATTTATATAACAAACTATTAATCATCTCACGAATACAAACTAACATAGTAGTAGTTAATTTATCATTATGAAAGGAAAAACCTCAATTTTATTAAAATATATTCACACGTCAATGTCGGAAATCTAATCCAGGATCGTTAGATCGTTAGGTTTTTTTAAACAGTTTAATAATTGAATATTCTTTTATAGGTGTGAATATATATTTTTTCAATATTAAAATCTTAAAAGTGTAAGCAAACACGTGATTTTTAACCAGAGTGTGTTTGATTTACTACCTTAATCTAGAACTGTAGCGCTGGCATATAATGAACAATGGCGAGTTTGTGCAAACACAAGAACATTTATGGCAAATTTGTGAATTTGGCACATTTAGCAGCATGTATTGAAGGTGTAAACTGAAAAACCATTTTATACATCGATAACATCACTTCAACCCGCCTCGATGGCCGCATGGTCTAAAGCACTATTCTCTTGTTATACTAGACTGCTGATGATCGGGAATTCGAGGTTCGAATCTTGGTTGGATGTACTGTGGCTGGCTTTACCTAAACAGTTTTACACTATCACTCCACATAAATGCGTGTACACGTCTTCTAAATATAACCTTTCTAATTCCTTAAACTAAGCCAATATCTTCTCATTCTGACAACTTATGTATAAAAAAAAATCTCAAGTATTTATGCATTTATAAAACATAAATATTATTTAAAAATACACTTGTTCAATATACACGGCTAATAGGATTCCAAAATGACGAAAAACCAAGAAAATAACACCTAAGATCCAAAATGTCCAAACATGACCAGATATGACTAAATAATTTATTAAAAAAAGTTTCCTATAACTAGAGTATCATTAACAGAATTTATGTGCAATGTGAATGTCCTGTGATGTGCCATAAAAAAGATAAGTTATCAAAATTCGGACCCTGCTCATGACAAATATTTAAGAACTGTTGCGATTACAATATGTAGAAAATTATAATAATGTACCCACGTAATATATACTTTATTACTTTTAACCTGAAATATTTTTGTTATAAAAATTGAAAAATATGAACTTGAACTCACGTGCTCTTACAGTCACGTTAAGAGCCATTCCATGACCGATTTACCGGGATACACAGCTTTCTCTCAATTTACAACAACTTAATTGGAATCAAGTTTTTTCCCTTTAATTAATTTTTAATTAACTTTTGTTTGGTTTTCTAAAGTAGAATCATAACTGCGACAAGATGCGACATCTGATTCGAGCTGCGTTAGCCTATTAAATGAGGTGTTATCCGGGGAACAAATGCGGTATTAACCGGGTTAAATTGGAGAAGTTTTATTTTCTTAATGTTTCTTGCCATTCCCTCTCTGCAGGCAAATGATGTTTATTTTTTAAAATTTTGCTTTCTTAATTCGAGCCCTTATGTAATTTAAAGTTCCTTTATTTCTACTTGTATAAAAGTATGAACTATTTTAGATAAATAAACTATCTACCAACTTTTTGTTTGTTTTCCCAACAAGTTTAGGAATAATAATTATTATTATTATGAAAAATAATCATTGTATATGATTATTAATTAAACACATAGCTTAGCCATAGTCATAGTCTTTAAGGTGGGAGTTAGGAATCGTGAATTAAGGGAGTGTTTTTTTGCTTAGTTTTTTTCACATCGAAGCATTTTTTTTGCCAAAATAAATCTAATATTTCTCCATCAGAAACACAGAATTTAATTATTTTCTTAATATGTTGATATCAACAATTGTTGAATATCTTTCATGAGCATAATGGCATTAGATGAGAAACTTTTTTAACGAAGGAAAAAGTTATATTAAATTCCAGACACCCTTGACAGATATTCAACAACTGTTGATATAAACATGGGAACAAAATTAAGCTCTATGTCTATACTGGACCAAAAAAAGTTAAAAAAAAATATCCAAAGTACTGCCCTTAAATTGCGTTCCCTACACCCAAGCTTAAGCCTGGCCACTAATTAAATGGTCAAATAATTGACTACAAAGGAAATAAATTATTTTTCAATGATTGTAATAACATTTTATAAACTCACTATCTATAGTATAAATTTAGTGTTTTTTTATAAACAACATTCAATAAAAACGAAAGTTAGAAATGGTATATTATTAGTTTTTAATTTTTTCCAACTCCGTACAGGCTAATACTTTTATTAATTTACATTTTTATTGATGATAACATTTAATCAAGAGTTATGACAGCATAATCAAAGGTTTAGGAACTAAGAAGGTTGTTTTTAAAGAAAATGCACTATATTATTAAAGATAAGGGATGGGAAATTCACTTTTTTAAATTATATGACATAACTACCCTTTCTCCCTACCCTGCCTACGTAAGCATAATTTTAATTTTTTAATTTACTAAGAAATTTAAAATTGATAAAATTACATTATTTCTAATAATATATAAATACTGTTCTTCTTATACCCTGATAATTTTCAGCTTACATCACTCTGTTGTATACAATGTCGTTATTTAGTATTAATTAGTTTTTTAACCTAACTTAACTTGTTAATTTTATTAATGAATCCGAATTGATCATTGCAAATATATATTTCGTTAAAGTCTTGTTTTGACTATACTGATTATAGAGACAACACCGATTAGCAGAACATAATATGCCCGACCGAGACAGAGGCTCAGAAAATCCCTGCTAATGAGGCACCCAGTTAAAGTCAAAGCCAGCTTCCTTACCTGGTCGGTGGTGCTGGAATGGGCTACGACGTTGCTACTAGCTATATTTTCCAAGATACCCCCCCCCTTTCCCTCTTCTATGCTAAATTCCCTGCTAAGATGCTAAAGACTCAATAAATATTGGTAATTATTTTTGGCGAACGATCTTAAAGTAATGATATTTTGTTTTTTTGAATTATCATACCTCCAATGAACAGGTTATTTTGTCTTTCAGAAAAACCTTAGGTTTTTCCCGAACCTATTTACTATAGATATGGAGATAAATGCTTCTTTTCCTTAAGTATAGACGTATATAAGAAATCAATAGGAATCAAATTTTCTATCCTCGATAAAATTCGTTAAAGAAAAAAAAGATCATTTTGCCATATGTATATGTATAGTGTATTTATACGTATGTGTGTGAGCAACTACAGCACATAACTTCAAACATCTTTAACTTGAGTCAACATTTTTTTATCTTTATGTTGGTATTTTTTTGTTTCCAATCATTCTATTACCCTGCAAAGGTCAAAAGGTTAAAATAAGAATATTTCTTTATTCGAACTAAAAAAAAAAAAATTGACTAGCAGGCTTCGATCGCACATTCAAGTTGATTTCCTAAATATAATTTTATTTAGTAAATATGTTTTTTGGATTTTTTTTTATAAATGAAGGTAGAAATATACATTTGTTGTTTGTATGTTCTTTGATAAATAATAAATGTCACCCAATTTTTAGGAACAAACTATATATCATATTAGGAGGTATTTTAATCTTAATATGGTATAATCTTTTATATTACTTTTTTTTTACTGTGTGAAATCTAATTTTGAAAAAAAGAGTTCACAAACACCTTTTTATATCTTCAAAACCTACCTCAGTGGCCGAACGGTCTAAGGGTTACTCTCGTGTTAGACAGCCTGCTGATGACTGATAGACCGGAGCTCGAATACCGGTTGTGTATACTGAGATTGGTACTTCCTGAATGGTTTCCCTGTTCTCCTTCCACGCGAACACGGGTAGATTACCTCTAAAATTCTTCCTTCCTCATTCATACCCATTAGAATAAATATCCTGTAGCGTATAACCTGAACAGGTAGTGAGAAGTGGTCATAAAATATAGATGTCTTCAAACTACCTAATTATAGCATTTAGAGATTTATACTTCATTAATCGGTTTTAAGAGTGATTCTAACACTTTTAATAACTTGTTATTTTATTAGTTGTCCAGCATTAGAATAAATGTCCGGTATGTATCTGAAAATTTATATTAATTATTACTATACACTCCATTACCTCCAAATCAATAAAATATATTCGTAATTCACAGCAGATAAGGCCATATAGAAAATGAAATATACTTTGGGAGGCACATTACAAAAATAAATCAGTATGAACATTAATTCACCCTTTATCTAATATAACAAATATAATAGTAATAGTAATTATAATGATAATTATAATTATAAAATGAAAAGCGAAGGCTAGATAATATAAAACAATAAAATAACCTTCTCTGTTATACCTAAAGTTTAAAACCTTTTATTTGTGACAATGACAATCTTGTAATAGGCTCTCCAAATATCCAATTTTTAACCAAATTGTTAAAGCTACTTTCAAAATATCTCATTTTCAAAAAATTGGTCTTTAGTAAACTAACCTTAGTTCTAGAACTAAAAACAAAATCACGATTTTAACTGAGGGTATGACCATATATAATCTAAATATCAAGTTACAATTGTTTCTGCTGTATCCACAGGAAAGGTGGACAGACAGACAGAAATACAGACAGACACCAGGAGCCCATAAAACGTCCACAACCATCATTATCTTAATGTATAATTACAATTACTTGTTTATATGAGTCAGTAAAAACTGTATCCCACTTCTGTGGTCAAATGGTTTTAAGACTGCGAGGCATCGTCACTCTCACAATAAATTGCACTGCCTGGGTGTGCAAATTCCTGGCGAATGTACCGAGGGAGGTTTTCCCTAAGGGTTCCACTCTCCCGCCATGAAATGCAGTCAAACTTCCTCTCAACCTTCCTCATTACTACTCCATTTACATAAGTAATACAAATGCTGACAACTTTAATTGCTAGTGAGAAGCAGTAACAAAAATAAATGGTACGGTGCACCGGTCAAACATTTCTCTAGTTTTTATCTTAAAATGGACAGTTACTAAAAACTAGTAAGATTTGTCTACACATTTTTGTATAGAAATTACATCAAAGATCATAAATGAAATACTATACACTGTTACTTACTCAATGGTAATAGAAACTAATAACACTGTTAAAGACAAATTGAGAAAAGAAATCTCTTTGTCTGCCAAAGAGCAAAATAATCAAATTCATTTTCAAAGACCTGAATTAAAAATTATATATATATATATTATATTTGTTTATTTCTCAAACTATTAGTTTTATAGAAATATATATTTCAAATAAAATATAATATCTTTTACAGCACTACAACATTTCAATGATAAGATATTAAGTATCTCAAATAGTTGCGGAAAAATGGTGAAAATTTGAAAATGTCCCTTATGTAAATGCCCTTAAAGTATTTTCATAAGAAAATGAATTACAATATTCTTTATAATGATAAACACTTTCTATATATAAATTTAATCAAAATCGTTAGAGGATATTTTAAGAAAATTGATTTTTTTTTTCTTTTTGCTCTTCAGTAAACTTTCCTTAATTTTAGGGTTGGATATCTAATTCAAAAAAAAACCCTAGGGAGGACTTTAATAAAACCCCAAATACTAAGTTTTAGCCCAATCGGTAAAATAGTTTCGGCTCTAGACTGAGATACATACAGATGGATGGACAGACAGACACAACAGACATACGGCATTACAAAACGGCAACTCTGCATACGTCGACAGCTATCAAAATATTGAGTTAGAATTTTTTTGACGATCACAATACTTTCTCTAAGAGGTCTCAAGAGAGAGAGAGAGTAACAATTATGTAAAGACAAGTCTGGCAATCTTGCAGGGAAAGTGTATCGAGCACGTATCACATTATTAAGAAGAAATATTATAACTAAGAGAATTATTGTTATTTGTTCCATACCACACGACAACCAAATCACAAACTACAAATATATTGTACTCGATTGCAGTCACTGAATTATTGCTGTATCGAAACCAAATAATTTACTCTTTTGATCAGGGGCTTTCCTATATTTTTTTAGACTTGTTTTATTAAACAAATTTTATTCCAAATAACTTTTTTTTTGTCTCCCCACCCCCCACATTTTCATGCGCGTGCTTGATGTATGGGTTTTCATTTCAATATGTCATCCGTTTCACCCTCGATCTCCCCGTAATATTCAAAGTGTGGCCAATAAACTAATACACAGGAGGCTGCGTAATCCATTTTGTTTTGACACTTGAATCCTCCTCTCGTTGTTTGGTTTTGGCTACTAAATACTAACATTACATACTCTAATGACAGCCGGCTCAAATGGAACCATAATTCATTACTTCACAAAAAATAAAAAGGCTTTGATTAATTAAATCAATATTGAATATTAAATTTCCCTTGCCAAACGGTATATTTAATTATGAACCATCACCCCTTTTGCTCCTAAAATTTGATTGTCAAGCTATTAAACGGAATAATATTTTAGGTAAGGGCTATTATTTATTATGGATTTGTATGCAATATAATATAGGCCTATTCACGTTGAGTTGAGGGTTTTTCCTTCAAAATAGAAGGTATTATTATTTGACTGATATTATTCACGATTTTATTTTTTTAACTAAACTAAGCACATTGCCATCAAAGACTGTAAAGGTGGAGATTTACAGGACGTGAGAAAAGAGATGTGTTTATTCAGTTTTAATATCAAAACATTTTTTGCTTAAAATAAATAAAATATTGCTTCAGTGGAAACGTAAAGTTTAATTTTTTCCACATGATAATATCAACAGTTGTTGAATATCTATAGTCAACATAGCGATATTAGACGAGAAACTTTTTAAAGGTAGAAAAAAAAATGTGTCATTAATTTAAAAGACAACTTTGACAGATATTCAAACACTTGATATCATCATGTGAAGAAAATTAAACACACTGTTTCTATTGAAGAAATATTTGTTTAATTTTGACCAAGTAATATTTTTTTAAATAATAACTGTACAAACACTGACGCTTCCTCGCGGACCCAACACTCCCACCTTAAGAACCACGTGATGTGATTAAGGGCAGAATATTATTTTATTTGGTAAGATGTGTCAAACAAGGATCGAACCTAGCGGGAGTGAACGACTCATTATTTCACGTTTGGAACAAAAATACAGATTTACAAATATATTGTCCCACTTTAACCACATCTGTGATCTAGTGGTCAGAGTTTCTGGCTACGGATCCAGAGTTCCCGGGTTCAATCTCCAGTGTTTCCAAAATGTTTGTGCGTAGCAGTGGATCTAGAACAAGGTCAAGCTCAGCCTAGTGAGGACAAATGAGGAGCTAATTGAAGAAATAAGTAGCAGCTCTGGTCTAGAAAACTGACACATGACACCTTTATCCGAGAATGCTGCACTTTAATCGCTAACAGTGGCGGCCGCTCGGTCAGCATCTCTCTGTTGTGGGCTCGTGAAATGGAATTTTTTTACTGACCCTCTTTGGTGGTCGAATGGTGTAAGGTGTCACTCTCGCAATAAAATGAACTGCTTATGACCGGGAGATATTGGTTTGAATTCCAGTCGGGTGTATTAAGGGTTTTTTCTTAATGATTTTCCACTCTCCCTCTTAGCAAATTAGGGCACACTTAGTTTAAATTCAACCTCTTTCATCCCTAACACATTAGCGTGATCCCGATCAGTTGGTGAGAGCACGGTGATAAATTTTTCAAAACAACAGAAATACATATTTTATTTGCATGGATGGTTACACGGTCTGAGGATTTATTATTTCAATATACTGGCTTTACAGTGATGAGGAAGTCCGGTTTCATATCCCGGCTAGGTGCACAAGGGGTGGCTTTCCATATGTAGTTTTCTTATGTGATTTCTCCATCTCTTACTCATAAATTTGCGGGTGTACTTTATCTAAATTAACTTCCTCGTCTTTACAGCCTGGGTTAACTCTCTTAATATCCGATTAGGTGGTCTAACGCGCTACTATCGCAGTAGACTAGACTGTGGATGACTGGGAGATTGAGTTTTGAATCTCAGCCAAATGTACTGAGGATTTTTTTCCCCAAAATGGGTTTACACACTTCTCCACGTAAATGCGGGTACACTTCCTGTAAATAATTATAACATTCCTAATCCCTTAAAAACCATTAGCGTGATTTGTACAAAAGCGTATACAACCCGAATGGATAATAAGACGCGACCTCTGATTGCCAAACCCTTCCTTCACCTCTGAAAAGATGTGTATTAATCACAACTTGTGAATGTGTGGAATGTCAGGCCTCCACCATGGTTCTGATTCCACGTTAAACTGTAGGTCCTCCATTTCATCTCACAATCACCCTACCATTGCACATTAGCGTTAGTGCGTATAACCCGAACGGGTAGTAAGACGCGGTGCTAGTAAAAATAATAATAATAATAGTAATAGTAATAATAGTAATACTAATAATAAAATAATAATAGTAATAATAATAATAAAATAATAATAGTAATAATAATAATAAAATAATAATAATAATAATAATAATAAGACGCGATGCTAAAAAATATCTTTAATAATTCTGGCGATGAATGCACTAATAAAATAAAATTCAATGTGAGTGAACTATGAAATCCATTACCAATTTAAAATTTTATTTAAATTTTACTTAAGGTTAACATTCTAATATTTTTTTTACCACACTGTCTTGCTATGCGTTCGGTTTGTACACCTATGTATTAATTACGCTAGTGTATTAGGGATTAGGTGTGAAGTGCACTCGCATTTGCGTGGAGGGAAAGTGGGAAACATTTAGAGGAAAACCCTCTTCAATACGCTCGACCGAGATCAAACCCTTATCTTCTCGTCTTCGGCAATATAGTTAAACAAGAGTGTAGCGCCTTAGACCACGCGGTCACCGAAGTGGGTTATAAAATGTTAATAATAGTCTAAATATAATTATATTGCATAAGTTTGAATAGGTTGAAAGGAAATAAGTGTGGTTAGTCACAATGTTTTATTAAGTGTATGATGTTGCCTAGTTTAAGCACCATTTTAGCTCCGTAATTTGTCAACATTCTCTTCAAATATTCTCCTCGGTACAGAATAAACTTTTCCTAAATCGTGTATCTGTTTTAAATTTTTTTAAATATAGCTCAAATATGTATTTTAAATGGCAGCGTGGATTGCACTTTGGACAACAGAATAATACAAATGAAAATCAAGTCAAAAGTCCCACTTGTAATTAATATTAAAGTTCTTTAAACAACAAGTGACCAGATGACCATAAAATAGTTGCTAATTTTAGTTCTCCAACTCTCACAGTAAAATAAAACTTTTTCCTTAACGGCGTGGCGTGTGCTTGTTTTGACTTGACATATCCTGCTTGTCAATGGAAGCATTACGCTTCCATAACGAATCATTGACTCAACATTGCCGTCCAGTACTCCCCTCCACTCCCTTTACCAACACTTCGTTTCATCTCTCTCTCTCTCTCTGCCTTCACATTAACGTATTGTCAAATGTCACACTAAATTGTCTTAACATTTACAATATGAACAGTTTCCATCACTTGCGTCTGAGGCAGTTGTAATTGGGAAAACTAATTTCTCAAATTTCAAATGTTGTGGTGAATTTCACTTAACATTCGCCACACCTATGACTACATTGAGACACCTAAAGGAGGCGACTGACTTATAATAATAATAATAATAATAATAATAATAATAATAATAATAATAATAATAATAATAATAATAATAATAATAATAATAATAATAATAATAATAATAATAGACTTTAATTATGAAGTTAAGGCTACCTACTTTTCTTATACTTAAACAACACAATTAAAATGAAATTTAACAGAATAATATACATAAAAACCCACAACTAATGAAATAGAAAAACTAGAGTTAAGCTGTAAAATACACATGGATTACATAATATGAGAACCAGAGATCAATTTAACATAAGTATGGTGACAATAGATCAATTTAAAAAAAACATAAATGATTCGCGCACGCTCACGCACGTGCGCAAATACAACACACACACACACACACAAGAAGGTGTGATTACGTCTCACACTCCTCAATCTCACGAATGAACTTCCACACGCAGATTATTTGCGACTTTTCGCTTGAAACCATTCAATCTTAATTTCTTTACATTATTGTAATAGAACAGTGTATTGTAACACGAGCATTGTATTGTAACACGAGTATTGTATTGTATTGTATTGTATTGTAACACAAGCATTGTATTGTAACACGAGTATTGTATTGTAACACGAGCATTGTAATGTAACACGAGTATTGTATTGTAACACGAGTATTGTATTGTAACACGAGTATTGTATTGTAACACGAGCATTGTAATGTAACACGAGCATTGTAATGTAACACGAGCATTGTAATGTAACACGAGCATTGTATTGTAACACGAGTATTGTATTGTAACACGAGCATTGTAATGTAACACGAGTATTGTATTGTATTGTATTGTAACACGAGCATTGTAATGTAACACGAGTATTGTAATGTAACACGAGTATTGTATTGTATTGTATTGTAACACGAGCATTGTATTGTAACACGAGTATTGTATTGTAACACGAGCATTGTAATGTAACACGAGCATTGTAATGTAACACGAGTATTGTATTGTAACACAAGCATTGTAATGTAACACGAGCATTGTAATGTAACACGAGCATTGTATTGTAACACGAGCATTGTATTGTAACACGAGCATTGTAATGTAACACGAGCATTGTAATGTAACACGAGCATTGTATTGTAACACGAGCATTGTATTGTAACACGAGCATTGTATTGTAACACGAGCATTGTATTGTAACACGAGCATTGTAATGTAACACGAGTATTGTATTGTATTGTATGTGTAACACGAGCATTGTAATGTAACACGAGTATTGTAATGTAACACGAGTATTGTATTGTATTGTATTGTAACACGAGCATTGTAATGTAACACGAGTATTGTATTGTATTGTATTGTAACACGAGCATTGTAATGTAACACGAGTATTGTAATGTAACACGAGTATTGTATTGTATTGTATTGTAACACGAGCATTGTATTGTAACACGAGTATTGTATTGTAACACGAGCATTGTATTGTAACACGAGCATTGTAATGTAACACGAGTATTGTATTGTATTGTATTGTAACACGAGCATTGTAATGTAACACGAGTATTGTAATGTAACACGAGTATTGTATTGTATTGTATTGTAACACGAGCATTGTATTGTAACACGAGTATTGTATTGTAACACGAGCATTGTAATGTAACACGAGCATTGTAATGTAACACGAGTATTGTATTGTAACACGAGCATTGTAATGTAACACGAGTATTGTATTGTATTGTATTGTAACACGAGCATTGTAATGTAACACGAGTATTGTAATGTAACACGAGTATTGTATTGTATTGTATTGTAACACGAGCATTGTATTGTAACACGAGCATTGTATTGTAACACGAGCATTGTATTGTAACACGAGCATTGTAATGTAACACGAGCATTGTATTGTAACACGAGCATTGTATTGTAACACGAGCATTGTAATGTAACACGAGTATTGTATTGTATTGTATTGTAACACGAGCATTGTATTGTAACACGAGTATTGTATTGTAACACGAGCATTGTATTGTAACACGAGTATTGTATTGTAACACGAGTATTGTATTGTAACACTAGCATTGTATTGTAACACTAGCATTGTAATGTAACACGAGCATTGTATTGTAACACGAGCATTGTATTGTAACACGAGCATTGTATTGTAACACGAGCATTGTAATGTAACTCTCTAGTCAGTGCGGTGTAGCGAGCGACGAGCTGAGCTTCTCGATGTTCGATGCTCGATAGGAACCTGCTCAACTCGACTGTCGGTCTTTCCGCAAATATCTTTGATCGTTTCATTACAAATTAGTGCCGGTGCAGGTGTTCGCGATAAAATAAAAGGAAAGAATAGTTTCACAGCATAAGTAATTGATTTGTAATTAAATCATATCAAAAATCTTTTAGCAATTTTTTGCCGAATTGACTCCGTTAATCTTTAACACCTTTTACCATTTATACCCATTTTACCCTGGTTGCAATTTTAACACTTTTTTTTTTACCCATTTTAGACTTTCTGCCCTGTCAACCTTTTTATTCTTTTCTACATTTTTTCCCCGCTTTTGAACCTTTGCTACTTTTTATATGTATACCCCTTAAAACTTTTGTATACTATTTATTTTACTATGATTTACTTTTCCCTTATTTCTATTTTTACCCTTGTTACAATTTTTGATCAGTTGTACCCGTTTTATCATTTTGGTCATTTTTAGACATTTTTGTCCTTTTGGGCTTATTCCGTTTTGATTAGAATTACATTTTACCATGTTTGTCCTTTTTGCCCTTTTAACCCCGTTTTACATTAATGACTCGGATTAGCCTAATATAGATAATTTAGGGCTAGGAGGAGCACAATCATCCAGTCGTCAAAGTGAATACTGGAGGAAATACGTGTTTTTGTGCTATTACCATTTTGCAGCAAGTGTCAGAATAAAATTGAGTGGAACAGAAAAAAACACTATTTTTTATTGAACAATATAGGAAGAAAACTATTTTGTGGAATCCTTAAGATCGACAACATTATAATGAATTTAAAAAATGCTGCACTCGCGGCTTGTAGGTCCAACATCTCAGCGAGAAATGAGAAAAAACTGGAGCACTATCGAGACGAGCATTCAAAGTGAGCATTCACCGCGTCCAATCAGGAACTTTGAGCCGAGCATTACAATACAAAGCTCGGCTAAAGTCAGTCTTCGGCTTAATGCACACTTCTGACTTTCGTGGAGCGAGAATTGAAAACCGTTAAGGAAATATCATCAGTACTGCACCCAGCCAGGAATATAATCCCAACCTCTTCAACACTGACAAGCCAGACAAGATGATACTGACGCCTTCTTCCTAGTGATAGCTAGAAGAATAAAACACTAATAAAAGTTGTATTTTCAAGCAGATATAATTTGGTTTTCCGGTAACAATAGTGTTTGTGATCGAATCCTAAGAGCTTGTAATAATTTGTTTTTCATAAATGTTTTTCACCACTCCACCCAAACTAATACGGCTGAGTTACCTTTATATTATACATCCCTCATATCTACCCTATTAGTATGGTTAAACGTAGATAGCGCAGAAATTTTATTCTTTCATCTTCCTAGAAACCATTAATCCATTACTTTAAAATTATCTTGTCACCTTCTTGTTTTCTTATTTACTCGCACTGTGGTGTTGTCAACTAATTAACATATTATAATAATTATGATTAATGCTTTCATAAGAATTATAATAGGCCTATATTTCCAACACTAATGTAAAGCCACAATCCTAATACACACATCTGTCTATGTTAAAGTTTGTTTTAATTTTTTTTTAAAAGGAATATTTTTAAAAACTAAAAATAATACACGGAAGTTCCCTAGACATCCATTAATCAACAAAAAAAAAAAAAACCTGCGCCAACTTTTACACTCGTCCCCTGTTGTTTATCACGTCTTGTTTGGAGCGAATTTGAAATAACTTATAAAAGATCGTGAATGGGAGCAGTGGAGTTAGTGTTTGGGAAATGGGGGTTGGGGGGAGACTAGAATGGGGGTAGACTATCCAACGAAACAGTCCTTTATTTTTTTTTTACCAAGAAATACACCACAAGCATGTATTTTCCCTTGAGCCGTTGATTGCTTTAAAATTTTAACAGCGGTGGCGATGTTTTTCTCGCCGTGTTTAATTATGTAAGTGGTGCGTGCTTGCCGCTTTGCGTCAGCTAGAGGGGTATCAAGATTACATGACACCTTCGCTTTGCCCATTTTTAAAAAAAAATTCATGTGTAAAAATTACTCAACAGTTGTCGCAAACTTTGAAAATAATATTTTAAAATGTCGCAAAGTTTATTTTTATTTTTTAACGTTCTCTTTATACTTTACTATGTTTTTTGGTTATCGTAAAATTTAAACTAATGGGTATGAAGATTAGGAAGGTAAAAATTAAAAGAATTGTAAACTTGTTTTCCTGAAGAGAAAGTTTTAAACCTTTACAAGTCATGGAAGTGATGCAATAAGATTCCTTTCATGGATATCATTAAAAAGTCATAAAATTAATCTATAGTCATGACCTTTTATGAGCCAAGTTCATTGCACAATTAAGAATTGTATTTTTCTTATATTTTTTTTAAAACTATCTTTAATTTTCAACTAATCAATAATGACAAGGTTAAAAAAATGGTACAATTCCTAGAAATCATGATTTATGAAAATTTCTGTTTGAGGAATAGTTAGTAACTTTTTTAGAACTTTAGTTTTTAGCGTATGCCAACAAGGCTTTGTCAACTAGACATTTATGGTTTTCTACTAGCATTAGCTGATACATATAACCGTCTTCTGAGGTTAGGCTAACATATATATGCGGCTTCTTCTTCCCGATAAGATGCTGTGATGATTTTAGGCGGTGCTTTCATAAGCCTTAAATCTAACTTAAGCCAAGTTATCTTATTTTAATTTAAAAATGACACCAGGAAATTAGAATTGAACTCGGGACCTTTGGCTTAGTGTGCCAATGCTCTAACCATTGATCTCTCCAGGAAACGTGGAGTGACCAGGGTCATTATTGACTCATATAATAAGGCAGAGTCTATGATGGATGTGCGGAAATCATCAACTACATATGAGTGATCAATTAAGATCGTGAGCTATCAGATAACGCAGCAACCTTCAGCTCGGGAGGGCTTTATGCTGCCAATAGTACGATGACAACTGTATGAATTCACATGTCAAGATGGACTAATAGCAACGCTCTTTTATTTGTAAGTTACGGTTATAGCCACGCCATAGAAAATAACAAGTCACTTTTTCAAAGGTTCCGGGTTAAATTCCCACTGTCCTGATATACTGTAATTTTTCAATTTAAAGAATATGATTTATAGGTGCTGTTATTACCGTGATTAACAATATAATAGCATATTTTATATTAATCAAACTCTAAATTATATTAAATACATTTATTATTATTATTATTATTATTATTATAGTAGTTATTATTATTATTATTATTATTATTATATTATTATTTATTATTATCGCCACGTCTTATTACCCGTTTGGGTTATACGCACTTACGCTAATGTGTGGTATGGTGATTGTGAAATGAAATGGAGAACCTACAGTTTAACGTGGAATCCGAACCACGGTGGAGGCCTGGCATTATTTACCAAATAAGCTTAAAGCTGTTGATTTGCTTGAATGGTATGATTTTGTGTTACGTTTGATAAAATATATACATTTTTATCAAGTTTAGTGCACAAAACCCTGAAATTTGAATTAAATTCATTCTAATGAAGTTACTTAATTAAAATAAAATATAGTGTATTATGTTAGTTGAGCTAGTTTGAAATTATTAAGATTCCTAATTTGTTTTTGAAGTCAAAATCCAGAAATATTAGATTATTAAATTTGCAATAGTTAAATAGGGAGCTATGTGTTATAAAAATATATGGTTCTATAGTTATAAACATGTGTACATTATAAAGTTTTTTGTTAATCTTTTTTATCTTCTTGATTTTCGTTAAAACAGTGGATGGTGGTATAATCTATTAAAATGCGTGAAAAAAGTTTAATGAATTATTTTTGTTTACTGCCGTTCTAAAATAGGATAGAAAAAAATGAAGTATCAACGTTTATAATCTAATTGTAAATTTATCGAGTCTGTTACTTGAAGTTATAACACTTACAAATATAGGGGAGACCGGGGATAGTTGAAACGAGTGTACGTTGCAACAAGCATTTTTCTAGATACGTATTATAAAATAGTGTGCTACTACGAGGGATAATTTCTCAACACTATTCGGTTAACAAAGCAAGTGGGGGTACAAGTAAAATTTTGATTCGTAGTTAACAGCTGATTTTTGCTTTGTAGCTATCTTACAGGTAGAGAAAGTAGTGTTATCGTCAAAAAAATCGAACTCGAGATTTTGATGAATTTCGATGTTTCATGACCTTCTGAATCGTAAAAAGTGATTTTTAAATTTCCTTCTTTCTGTATCTCAGACTAGAGCAGAAACTATTTTACCGATTGGGCCTAAACTTGGTATCTGGTGTTTCATAAGGTCCTCCCAAGGATTTTTTGGAATTAGATATCCAACTCTAAATTTAAGAGTAGTTTTACTGAAGGGTACAAAGAAAAAAATAGATTTTCTCAAATTCGCTCCAACGATTTTGATTGAATTTTATATATATAAAATTGTTTATCACTATAAATTAGATGGAATTTTCATTTTCTCATGAAAATGACTTTGATGGTACTTTACATGAGGGAAATTTTCCACTTTTCATAATTTCTCTGTAACTATTTGAGATACAAAATAACCTATCATTGTAACACTGTAGTGCTATTAAAGATATAATTCTTTTATTTCAAATATATTTTTATAGAATTATATTTCGGTCTATATTTATTAACAGTAGGATTCTGTCTGGTAGAAAGAACATGTTTATAAAATACAAACATAATTTTTGAGGTCAACATTAATAGCATTTATTTAATTATTAATGAAATTTTATTTGTATTAATAATACTCATAAAAATATGTAGAACACATGACTTGACGTATGAATATAAGAACGCAATTTTATTAAAGCTTATGACTGTTATTTACTGTTTTTCATACCACAATCTTACTATAGATAATTAAACGGGAATCTCAAAACCTCGAAACATTAAGAATATTCGAGACTCTATGATTCGCGTTAATATCGTATTAAAGATTAGAAAAAACAATATCGAATCTGGAATTGGTTTTTGGTGGTTCAGCCACAACATAACTATAGGACCAACTTAACAACCAGACCCCATACAAGTAATTTAACACTTAACTGAATGTATGAATGCTACGATGAATGGATTATAACAAAAATGTTAATATTTCCTTTTCCTTTTATATCTATTACAGTTTATAAGATTTGGAGTTGTATTCAAAATTCGGGATTCGAAGGCAAAATAAAGCTTGGGATTATTAAAATAAATTATTTGACCCATACCTTATATATATATAAAAAAATGTATATATATATATAAAATGTATATATATATATATATAAAATGTATAATAGGACTTATATAAATGTACTAATTTAATCCATAGTTCCCAATGTCTCAATTAAAACCAAAAAAATTCTTTATGCACAGAAATGATTTTCTTTTCACATCTTTTGTAACGCAGCCTTTTTTTTTTTAAAGATTTCCTTTTAGATTTTCTTCTCCTTTATTGTAAGCATATGTTGGATAGGAAAAGGGTAGGATAAGGAAAATAAGTTTGCACTTCCCCTCCCCCCCCCTTCCCCACCTCTGTGTGATATCTACGAAGAGGGTGTTCTGATTGGACTCGCAGACTCTGAGCAATATGGCTTCTTGCTGCTTGAGGGTGTTAAAAATGTACAGTCACGCAAATGTGAAAGTAGGCCACATCTCATTTTATTTTTAGCACTGCGTCTTACTACACGTTCAGGTTATGTAACAATTGCTCTGATGTGTTAGGGATGAGGAAGGTTGAATCTAAGTGAATTCTAATCACATTTGTCTGGAAGAGAAAGAGAACGTGAATGGAAAAAAAACCTTTAGGTAAAAACACCTCATTACACTCAACCTGAACTGGAATGCCGTTCTTTCCGTAGTTGGCAGTATTGTCTATTGCAAGAGTGACGTCTTAAGCCATGCGGCCAACGAAGCGGGTGAGTCAAATCTTTCATCACGCATTTCTAGAGGGTTTCGGGGGGTAGGAGGAAAAGGTTTGGTGGAGAAATATGGTATATTTTATTCACCAATATTTATTTTATTGGTTTTTCAGCTCATAAAATGTGTGCAGCTGTACGAACGCTTAGCTTGAATATTTACTGGCATTAAACAAAAATAGAACGATATATCGTTTTAGAAGTTTCCTAATTCAAACATTTCAATATTAAAATGGCACTTGAAAATGAAACAAATAAATAAGTTTGAGAAGAATTTTCTCAAACCTTTATTATTTTTCTCATTCAATATGAATATTAAAAACATATTCATTTTGGGATTGGCAAACTTAAAAAAAAATAGGTTTATAAATTATTTTATAGTTACTCAAACCAACACAATAAAAATCCTCATGGAATAATAATCCGTCGAGTCCCAAAAAATCGCGGCTGGGCTAAATCCACAATGGCAAAAAATAGGCCGCCATATTAGATTTTTACTTTTTAGAGCCTAGTGGCTGAACAAAGCGTGATAGAAAAATAAAATTTGCATAGAAACCCTAATTACATCATTGATGACACAAATAATGGATATTATATGTTCATGACACATTTTTATCACTGTACAAGCTGCCTACTATTGTATGGTACCGAAAGGGAAGATAACAATATGGTTAAGATGCTGTTTTTGATTACTAAGAGAGAACTAAAAAATATTTAAAGCAAAAGTTGTGGAGGAATAAAAATTACATAGAAATCATTCTTAGTACATTTGTATGGTTGGACATTAGAACCAGGAATGGATACAGCAATATGGAACAATAGCACGCGCGCGAGGAAGCCTCACAAAATGTGTTTTTTTTTTACCAGCTCTCGGTTTGTTTGGCATTCGGTGAACACGTGCAAGTTTGGACACGTCACTTAGTCAAGTGTAGCAGGTGTTTTTTTTTTATTACAATACGTTTTCTGCTAGTTTATTGGTGTTCAAATTGTCGCAGGTGTTAATAAATCGATGTACATTTTTATGTTGAATACGTTGCAATGGAATTAGAATTGTGTGCCATTTGCAAGAGTAAATTCAAAGAGGGATACAAGTATAATGAGGTGAGAGGTGGCCAATAAAATATTAGGAGAATTAATGTGCTACGAAAAGATTAAATTTATAATCAACTTGTAGAGAAAGAATCAGTGAAGCTGCTTAGTAAATTGTATAAAGGATTACACTCTAATGGTTAAAAACACGTACCAGGAGGAAAAAACTTGCCAGCATCTTTGAATAGTGGATTCAAGCTTTAATTTCAAGACAAACGTGTTTGTTTTGCGGGGAACTCGCGGTTGTTAGTAAGAGACTACCAATTGAAAATCAGTCATCTAAGAGGCAATTAAAGAAGAACGTTGAAGTGTTGTGCGCAAAATGAGTCGAATGATTGGGGACAAAATACTATATCAATAATAAACTCTGTAAAAGGTCTAGTTGCTGTTGAGTTACGATATCACCGCAATTTCTATCCTCATTTTAGTATGGTTGGATCTGTACCCTCATGTACTAGAGGAGTGCCAACAACATTAATTCACTAGATGGTGTTTATGAGATCAACGAAGGTTCAAGGAGGATGACCCATTGGCTTGGTATGACAGCTTCCTCCTTGCCTCGCTGGGTGAATTCAATGCCTGCATATATGCAAGTGACCGAGCAATAGACTCATTTTGTGATGTTTTCCCGGTAAATTCTGACCAGCATGTGTAGCTGAGAGATTCTCACCAGAGTCGGGATATTACAGATAAAAAGGTATTTATGAAATGGCTAAGGCAGCACTCTCCTTTTGAAGGCCCTCCTGGAGTCTGGTTTCATTGAGCCGTCGGTGTAATAGGGGATTATCCTGTAAACTGTAATATGGCTGTGAATATAGGCACTACCTCAATGAAACCTAACATTCCCACACTCCATTACTTACCCAAATATAAGTATTTATACTTAATCTTAGCGATCTATAACGTTTCATATGAAACATTTTGCGATCCCATCTCTTATAATAAAAGAAAACAGCATCGTAAAATATGTGTTTAACTTCCACTAGGTATATGTAACATTAAACTGTTACATGTATAATCACAAAATTGCTCAAGCTTCTATGATAGCTTACAACATATAAAATGCAATTTTAACCAAAAACATCTGTATAGCTCCTTTTATAATAGCCGCTAGCATTTAAAAAGCAAAAATTCTAAATGGCAGTCCTATTTCCTGCCATAGCGATCTAAGCGCAACTGGGATTTTGTGGGCCTCAACGGATTTGTATTTCATGATATCATTTTTACATGCACACCAATTTTCAGCTTGATATTCCATTTTTCTCTCAGGTTGCCTAGAAATGAATATTTGTACCGGACTATGAGTCTTCGGTCACAACCTGTAACCCCCTTCCTCCAAAAAAGTTAATCAAAATCAGCCTAAATACTCCCTCCAAAGTTAATCAAAATCAGCAATACTCTGATACTCGTGCTTACACCAAGTTGGCGTAAGGGTTGGGCAACAGACAAAAGGCGTAGTTTTGTGCTCATCATCTTTGAAAGTAGGTTTTATCTATTTTTTTTACACATTGTGTGAATTTAAATCACTTACCAAAGTGACAAATTATGGTGTAGTGATGTGTCTACTGAACGATTTTAGGGATTTTTTTTTTTAACTTTAACAAATAGTTTGAAATTATTGTGAATGGACTATAGAATTCTCGGCTTGGCTTCACTGCACTCTGGTGGTGTATTATTGGTTAGGGGATCGCGCAATAAATTGGAAGGGGAGGGTTGGTTGGTTGGTTGGTTGGTTGCTTGCTTGCTTATTTACAGGGTAAACGTAGTGTACCTAGACCCTAATAGTAAAAAAAATCGCGAGAAAAAAGTTTGTGTAAAAGAAAATTTTAAGATAATCTAAAATAAACACATTCTACCCTAAGGTAAGAATACTTAAATTAGAGGGAAGTGCACTGTACAAACTCATCAAAGTTAAATTAAGTTAATTTCTATTCAATACAAACCGGCGGGAACGAAAGTCAAAGGCGTCTGGATTTTCTTGCCTCATATGATGGTGAATAGAGGTTTTATTTTCAATTATTGACAGGGGACTACGAGATTTTTTTCCTCTAAATTGTGAATGTGTGGAATGCCAGGCCTCCGCCGTGGTTCGGATTCCACGTTAAGCTGTAGGTCCTCCATTTCATCTCACGATCACCCTACCCATTACACATTAGCGTAATTGCGTATAGCCCGAACGGCTAGTAAGACGCGGAGCTAATAATTATAATAATAATAATAATAATAATAATAATAATAATAATAATAATAATAATAATAATAATAATAATTATTATTATTATTATTATTATTATTATAATTATTATAATAATAATAATAATAATAATAATAATAATTATTATTATTATTATTATTATTATTATAATTATTATAATATATTATTATTATTAAACACCTCTTCTTGATCCTAAAATCTTTTTTTGCTTTATAGCTTACTACAGTCCAATATTTATAGGAAGGCCATTTTTAAGAAGTCATACGTACTTTTATACGCCCAAAAATGATAATATTTTAATTTAATATATGTGTTATTTTATTGGTAATACATATCAACAATATAAACTTCATATCACATGACTTAACGTATGAATACATGAAAGTGATCTAATAATTTTTCTAGCTGTCATGGATGAAAATTGAAATATAGCCGTTCAGGCTACACATATATTTATACACTAATGAGGTAAAATAAGGGTTAGTTTTAAATGGAGCTTAATCCTAAATTGCGTTTTAAGAGAGTTTGAAAAGATCTATGCTAAGCTATCTCAGTAAACCTGTACGGGATACTAGCCTCAACCTTCCCGTCACTGATAAACCGTGTCAGACGAGACGGACGCTTTTGTCCACATGTCCACCCACAGGTTTGGCTAGCTCTCAAAGTTATGGAGCTATATTTACAATCTTTTCAAATCTATGCAAGTCAAATCTTTAATCTCAAATGAAATGATATTGATCTTTAAATTACTCAGACAGGTTGGTCGGAAGGTTGGTGGGTTGTAGGAGTGTGTAAGAAGGGGAAATTTATGTAGAATCGAGTCTAGTGAATATAGAGTGCCACTGTGGAGGCTAGGGAATATAGAGTGCCACTGTGGAGGCTAGGGAATATAGAGTGCAACGATGGAGGCTAGGGAATATAGAGTGCCACGACGTAGGCTAGGGAATATAGAGTGCCACGACGGAGGCTAGGGAATATAGAGTGCCAATGTGGAGGCTAGGGAATATAGAGTGCCACTGTGGAGGCTAGGGAATATAGAGTGCAACGATGGAGGCTAGGGAATATAGAGTGCCACGACGTAGGCTAGGGAATATAGAGTGCCACTGTGGAGTCTAGGGAATATAGAGTGCCAATGTGGAGGCTAGGGAATGTAGAGTGCCACGATGGAGGCTAGGGAATATAGAGTGCCACGACGGAGGCTAGGGAATATAGAGTGCCACGATGGGGGCTAGTGAATGTAGAGTGCCACGATGGAGGCTAGGGAATATAGAGTGCCACTGTGGAGGCTAGGGAATATAGAGTGCCACTGTGGAGGCTAGGGAATATAGAGTGCCACTGTGGAGGCTAGGGAATATAGAGTGCCACGACGGAGGCTAGGGAATATAGAGTGCCACGACGGAGGCTAGGGAATATAGAGTGTCACGACGGAGGCTAGGGAATATAGAGTGCCACGACGGAGGCTAGGGAATATAGAGTGCCACGACGGAGGCTAGGGAATATAGAGTGTCACGACGGAGGCTAGGGAATATAGAGTGCCACTATGGAGGCTAGGGAATATAGAGTGCCACGATGGAGGCTAGGGAATATAGAGTGCCACGATGGAGGCTAGGGAATATAGAGTGCCACGATGGAGGCTAGGGAATATAGAGTGCCACGATGGAGGCTAGGGAATATAGAGTGCCACGATGGAGGCTAGGGAATATAGAGTGCCACGATGGAGGCTAGGGAATATAGAGTGCCACGATGGAGGCTAGGGAATATAGAGTGCCACGACGGAGGCTAGGGAATATAGAGTGCCACGACGGAGGCTAGGGAATATAAGTGCCACGACGGAGGCTAGGGAATATAGAGTGCCACGACGGAGGCTAGGGAATATAGAGTGCCACGACGGAGGCTAGGGAATATAGAGTGCCACGACGGAGGCTAGGGAATATAGAGTGCCACGACGGAGGCTAGGGAATATAGAGTGCCACGACGGAGGCTAGGGAATATAGAGTGCCACGACGGAGGCTAGGGAATATAGAGTGCCACGACGGAGGCTAGGGAATATAGAGTGCCACGACGGAGGCTAGGGAATATAGAGTGCCACGACGGAGGCTAGTGAATATAGAGTGCCACGACGGAGGCTAGTGAATATAGAGTGCCACGACGGAGGCTAGGGAATATGGAGTGCCACGACGGAGGCTAGGGAATATGGAGTGCCACGACGGAGGCTAGGGAATATAGAGTGCCACGACGGAGGCTAGGGAATATAGAGTGCCACGACGGAGGCTAGGGAATATAGAGTGCCACGACGGAGGCTAGGGAATATAGAGTGCCACGACGGAGGCTAGGGAATATAGAGTGCCACGACGGAGGCTAGGGAATATAGAGTGCCACGACGGAGGCTAGGGAATATAGAGTGCCACGACGGAGGCTAGGGAATATAGAGTGCCACGACGGAGGCTAGGGAATATAGAGTGCCACGACGGAGGCTAGGGAATATAGAGTGCCACGACGGAGGCTAGGGAATATAGAGTGCCACGACGGGGGCTAGGGAATATAGAGTGCCACGACGGAGGCTAGGGAATATAGAGTGCCACGACGGAGGCTAGGGAATATAGAGTGCCACGACGGAGGCTAGGGAATATAGAGTGCCACGATGGAGGCTATTATTTAATAAAGACTCGCACGTACCTGAAAAACCCTCAAGTTTGCATACATAATACACTTCTTGTGTCACCCTGTTTTGTCTCTACACAAAACCACCCCCTGGAGACTGGAAGAACAACAATCCAGTCTTTCATTCCCCCACGTCGCTGTAATTCACTAATTGCCATCGCTTAGTTCAAATATGGAGTTGAAACCGTTGTGGTCGCAAATACGGATAATTTAGTAGACGACGGTGTGACTAAACTTGATAGCGTTTTCTTGGGAAATCTTTCAAACTAAGGAGAGAATGGGGTAGGGGGTGTTTGGGATTTTCATAATACTAAACATATATACTGTAATCACACACACACACACACACACACACACACACACACACCACAGAGGTGTCAAAAGGGTAAATAAAGCAGGGAAGAGGAAGAGAAAGTCTTGCGAGTCAAAGGAGTTAAAATAAAATAAGATTAAAATGGGGAAAGACAGAAATAGTGAAAGAAGTAGATGAGTAAAAAGAGAGATTAGTTACGGAAATATATGTAAACGATAGAAAAATAGATTTAAGAGAGAAGAAAAAAGGTGATAAATGAGAGGGGAAAAATGAATAAGAAATAAAGGTAAAACTGGTATTATATAGAGGAAAGAATAAGTAAAAGAAGAGGAGAAAATATGAGGTGAGAGAATATGGAGGGAGAAGGAAATGGTAAAAAATAGAGAAAAATATAATGTAAATAGAGAGGTAGAGAAAGAAAATGAGTGGGTTGGAGGAAAGAAGGAAGGATAAAGAAAAGGAAGGAGCAAGTAAAGGGCCTAAAAAATAAGAAAAGAGGGGTGTTAAAGAAAAGAGATGGATAGGGAAATGGGTATGGATGGAAGGATTGAGATCATACCCTAAATGTAATCGATTACTTCTTTCAAGCTGATATATACAAACTACAAGTCGAATTAAAAAAAAAAAATCAAAAGCAACAAATAGGTCCGAATGTTATTTACGATGTTGAGTTGCTATGATAATATTTAAAAATAGTTTAAGGAAGGGGGTGAGGTTAGTATGCGAATAGCCTTAATATTTTCGACCCTAATAAACTGGTTTGCTCATAAAGCGTTGTAAATCTTTATATGTCTAGAGTAGAAGAATATGCTAGAGATTCATAAATAAATCTACTATTGGAGTTGAAGACTCTAATGTGAACATTTAGATCTGCTACAAAGATGATTACAAATTTCACAAAAATATATCTACTTTTGAAAGACTATTAAATAAGGTTGGATAAAACTACCGTCATTAAAATAGTTTAGTGTCACGTGAATCTTTTAGTTCGAAACAAATTAATTTGTAAATACTTGACTAAGCATACTTTAATAGTAATTATATTAATAATATATTCAAAAATATACACATTTTTTATATTCTAAATAATCATGCATTAAAAAACTTATCTATTGCAATAAGATTTGGAAACTCTCTGATATTATAAAATATAATATTAAAAAAATGTGTGCATGTGAATATAGTTGAATCCCAGACCTCTTGTACAAGCGAGTAAAGCCAAAGATCCATGGTTTATATCCCTTTACCGACACATTTAAAAAAACATATATATTTAAAGTTAAGATTTGTTAAATTAGTCTAAACGTAATGTTTGATTTAAAAAAACTATTTTTTTATCAGCGCATTTTAGTACCCGTTCAGATTATATGAATATATCAATTACGTCAGTTGATGAGGCATTGGAAGGTATAATTTAGTTGAAACAATTTAGGAAACATTCACCCTCAATGCACCCAAAGGTGATATGAACCCGGATTTCTTTGTCATCACCAATTCTTCTCATATTTAAAAAATATTTTACTGGTGAAATTGGAGTGATAAATTGGTGGCCTGTGGACTGGGAGTTGTGTATGTTCTAGAACTAAGGTAGTTATATCCTGATTCAATCAGTTTGTTAAAAAAGATGACGTTAAATACCCAAATATGAATATATATTATTCACAAGTTTAGTTTCTAAAAAAATTCACTCTAAACATAAGACACTATAAGCAAGAAGGTATTATAATTAAAGTCTAATTTTAGGGCACGAAACCCATGAAAGTGTGAAACGAAAAAAGTTTAAAAGATTCTATTGATCGAGCCGGCTGGTTATATTGCCAATAAAACTAGATGAACCACCATCTTAAGAAGGGGTTTACGGGATAAGTTTCAAAACTTGTATGTACTTTCACCCCTTCCTCTTTTTTTACCCCCCTTCTGTTAGGATACTATACGTACTAACATTTTATGAAGGGTAAATTGATGCACCTTATAAGAACTACCCTCTGTTGCATCATTTTCCTCACTTATATATGATGCCAGAGAATTATTAAAGGTATAAAACCACCTTTTTTTTTACTTTTAAAGTTAATAAAACTTGTGAATAGTTCATATATATATATATATATATGCATTACTAGCGTTTATTAAACTTGGTTGATTTTTAACATATATTTGTATTGTATAAAGTTTTGAAATTGTAATTTCTCATACATTTTATCAAGTAAATATATATATTTATAATTTTTAATTTACCATCATTAATTGTTTAGATTATATTTAAAAAATATGGAAAAATGGCAATAGCATATACATCAAATTCCACTATTATTTTTTTTAATATAACGTTCAAACGTTGGGCACGCGAAATAAACGTCAAGAGCCTAGTTTTCTGGGGATAGGAAAGTCGGGACTAGAATATCATTTGGGTGTTTTCCCCCTCGCTTTCTCTCCACGCAAATGTGGGTACACTTTCTCTAAATATAGCCTTCCTAATCCTTAAAAACCATTAGTGTAATTTGTAAATAAGCGTATAACACAAACTGGTATTAAAATGAGTTTCTGTAAAAGAAAAAAAAAGAAATTGGTTTATGATATGACATATTTTAGCCTTTTACACGTAGAACTCAGATTCTAGAAAAAAATAGCTTCAAAATGCTATATACCACACCCTCTAGCCTCTCTTTTTAAAAATAAATCTTACGTCCGATACAGTGTCGAATTATCAACATTTTTTTGATATATAGTGTTTTTTAATTTAATTTAGATGAAATAGGATATAAATGGGATCCTGTTCTATATATCATTACACTACAACTACTTTTTCTTCTAAAATGATGCCGACATGGCGTACTTATTTTTTGTCTTAAGTTTTTCCCCTGTAATCAGAGGTATTTGAATGCATGAGCACGCTGCTTGGAAAACTCATTGTTTTTATATGGAAGACGCTCCTTCTATCTCCACAAACTTCGCGCATATTTTAAATAATAGCTTCTCTTATTTTTAATAAGTTGATAAGTTGATAAGTAGGTGAAAGTAGAATGAATGTGTATCAGCATCGAAACCTGTTCGAATTAATTATGGATTGAACTTTTATTTTTGGTTTCACAGTGGTCTGAGAGGAATTTTTGTGTCTTGTCACAGTTGTCTGAGAGGAATTTTTGTGTCTTGTCACAGTTGTCTGAGAGGAAATTTTGTGTATTGTCACAGTTATCTGAGAGGAATTTTTGTGTATTGTCACAGTTGTCTGAGGGGAATTTTTGTGTATTGTCAGAGTTGAATTTTAAAAAGAGATGTTAAGGTAACGTTGATGAACTTACTCTAAAGGAGAGTATCCAATAAAGTTCGCCGGACTTTCAACTTATATATTGTGTCAAACAATTTAACATCTGACCCACTTCGGTGGCCGAATGGTCTAAAGCGCTTCTCTCTCTCGATAGACCATACTGCTGAAGACGGGAATATCGATGTTCGATCTCGTTTGGGTGCATTAAAGGTAATTTTCCTAAATGTTTTCCGCTCTCCCTCCACACAAATGCGGTTAAAATTTCTCTAAATTAAACCTTTCTAATACCTCAAAAAATTAGTGTAATCAGTACATGGCATGTAACCAAACGAGTAGTAAGAAGCAGAGAAAAAAATTGGATATGTATAATTTAAAAAACTTATTTTAACCACAGAATCTATATTAAAATAAATGTGTTAAAAAGTTCATATAAGTATTTAAACCAATTTGATAGAATATGGCCTACATTTGTTTTAGTTTTATAAATCAATCATGTTTAATTAATCACTTTTTAAAGAAAATTGAATTAGAGTAAGTGCCATAAAAAAACCCAGATAAAATAGAGCATAAAGCATTGGCGTGCAAAGCCAAATGTCTCGGGTTCGATTCCCGTGTCCAAATTGTCATTTTTCAATCGATTAATGTGATTTAGCGTATAAGTTAGTGATATATATATATATGTTATTAATAATACTAAATGCATGACATCGTATTGTCATATACGAGTCGCCATGGACTGTGATTGTAGATAGTTCTGAGAGGGCGATACTTCCACCAATAACCACAGACAATTTCAATACACAAACAACTAGTGAAAAATGGACCTGGAAACCATACGAACCAAGATAACTTGGTAGTAGAACATTGTCATACAAAGTCCAAGTTCATAGGCTCAATTCCATTGTCCAACTTGCCATTTTTCACTTAATTTAAACAAGATTATATTTTTTCAACCTCCTAGCTTTGGTTTGTTTCGTATTAACAGTACTGTACAAATTGTAGCCGTAGTTTTTCTATATTTAACACCATATCGCTTAAACGAGAGTTGATTTGTTAGCATTTTTAAACAAAAATACAGATTTTATTCACCTATTTTTTATATAAAAATCCAACTTTTTACTTAACTGAATCCAATCATATTATTCACCACAAATTAGGGTCTTAAATAGTATAGTTTTAATTTCTTCAGCTTATGCATCTCATTGATAAGATATATTTAAATCAAAATTTTTAAATATTAACCATAGTAATTTATCAAAAATAGCAAGCTAATATTAAAGTGAAAAAAACTTCTAGAAATACTCGTTCGTGTTTTGAACCCCAATTTCTTTGTCATTAGTAAATTAAAAAAACGTAAGTTTGACGTAATACTTTGCATGGTCACCAATACAGGTAAAACAAATTCTTTTATTTTTATCTTAATGGGACATCAAATTAATATATAAAATTAGTAATATAATAAAAAATAGTAGAATAAATTAAAAAAACTTTTGTAATTGGGGAAAAAATAATTGCTACAATACAGAGCAATAAAACTTCCTCAACACAAAGTAAGCTACTTTATTATGGTAAACTTCTCTTGTACTAATTATTATGAACTTTCAAGCTATAGTTTTTGTGACAAACATGCTGCCATTTCAAAAAATCTCTCTTTTGTAATGTTTCCCGATCAAAACATAATGATGGATTGAGCTACTTCCTATTTGATTTGATAGCTATATTAGAAGAACATCAATATTTAAAAAAAAGAAATAGAAAAGTATCTTAAATATTATTTCACTAATTTAATTTGAATTTGGACAAAAGAAAATCAACTAAATTTTTTTTTAGGTCAACCTAATTTTGGTATAAGCCATGTAGTTCGATAATTACGAGTTCATTAATACACCTCAGCTATAATTTTAGTAATGAAAGATTTCTAAATATTAACAATTTTAATTTCAAATAGCTTAAAGTTTAATAAATATTAATTTATAGCATGTTTAACCAGCTGTTTAACATCTACAATAAAAATAGTATAGATATTATTAGCACAATGATTACAAGTGCTAATATATTCAAATAAGATGTGGCAGGTGTTAAGTCACTGTAGATTTATGTTGCCGGAAAGCACCCTAGCTCCGGAAAAGCTGACCATCCCAGCACCACCAGCAATTCGACGTCTTACAAGCCACGCTTCCAAGAAAAGGCAGATAATTTTCTCTGGGCGCCACAACATCAAAGAGCGCTAGTGGTCATTCAGTGCGATTATTGCAACTTTACCCCCTTCCCCCTTTAGATGTCCTGATGCTAGCCTGTCACCGAGTAGATCAGTTCCGTTACTATATAAGCGTCACTGCTCGCTTCACATTATATATTCTGCTGTATCAATTCGACGGAATAAGAACTAGGACGTAAAACGACATCACTAAAGAATCAACTAGTGACTACGAAGTGTAAGGCGTCGGTCGTCGCAGAGGAAGCCTCTTTTGAGACTTTAAGTATATACAATTTAGAATCTTGGATTAGATTCTAAACTCCTTATTGCTATGTCCAAAAGACATAGTATTTGTGTCAGAATGTCTGACGTTATTGTCTATGTCCATCAGACATAGTTGTTGTGTCAGAATGTCTGACTTTATTTTCCTATGCCCATATGGCGTAGTTTAGATTCAAGGGCTTAGTGATCTATTTAACTAGATCCAGACGACTTTATATACTGGGTCAGTGCGTCTGATTTCCTTTTATAAGTCCTAAAGACATAGTTATATATATTAGGAAATAATAATGATTCCCTAAACGACATGACCACGTTTATGATCTCTTGATGACGAATATCAGGTTATCTAACGTTTTCTTTAATGACTTAGTTAGGTTAGTGACAGATAGCAGTCACTGTTTTCTCTTTGTAGTGTATCTAGTTGGGGTGCGCAACCTGTGGGAGCACTACTAGTTTGTAATATTGGCCCGCGGGGATAGTGTTTTGTCTCCGGCCCTTTTGACGTCGTTTATATCACGTTATAATAATATTGGTTGTACTATTTATTGTGTGTCCTAGTAACGGGTGGAAATATAAATATACCATTGAATGTCCAGGCAGTACTTATTAGTAACTCACCGGCCATAGTATTTTAACCGTGTAGATGCCTGATTGCTCCCTGTTTACTATTTGTAAAATCCTGGTTCCTCTTCAAGGAGATTGTTCTTTGGTTTATGTAACTCTCAGTGGAGTGTAACTCTATAAAATTAGGATTAAATACCCCTTGTTACTATTCACTTTAATTTCTTTGTTATTCATGACTAGGCCTTTCAGGTTTTAGTCTGGTATTAGGCAGGTTGGATTGTCTTTATGTATCATGTCTTAACCTTAAATTGATTTTTGTTGCCTATTATTGATTGCCGCCATGTTGAGGCAGACGCTCCTTCGTAGGAGAATGAGCGTGAATCCTAATTTCTAGAGTCTGTAAACTAAACCATATGTTGTTCTATCTTTCGTCTGGTAGTTACCTTGTCATCAAGGTGATTATTTCTATTTCCTGCCTATCGGGAACCATACAACCATGATGACAAAATACAGTTATCTCAAATAACAATGGACTGTTAGATATAAAATCTATTAAAAAGGTATGAAATTCTATTTTTCTTGTTTACATTTTACTAAACTGATTAGTTAAACTTATATATTTATCTTATGTCTCATCCTTCCCAAAAGTTACTTAGTTAACATTGTTTGTAACTGTAATCGTCTCTTCTTCTACTTGATAGGAGAAGCGAGGTTTCAATTTAGTCCTATTTATGTTTAAAAAATTAGTTGAAATAATGAAATAAGTCACCATTATTTTATCTCATTAAACTTATTTGTTTTAGTTTTTTGTGTGTTTTATTAGTGTCCTATTACTCATCTTGGCTGGACTAGTATTTATACTAATAGGGCAGAGTTGAATAAAGTAGAATTCAGAGGAATTGTAGGTCCATTTGCTTGGAGAGAGATTGAGAAACCATTAAGGGAAAAGCTTGAGTGAAACCATCTTGAAATTGAAACTAGTCAACCCATCTCTGGCAAACCAAACAAGATGGAAGGTGACATATTTTTCCAAGGTGATGATTAATCAAAGGTATAATTATGAAATACCTGTTTTAACTAATATAAAACTATACAAAATGCCCAAAACTTGAAATAAAAAAAAATGTGTAAATGATTTGAATATTTAAAATAATAATTGTGACTCGATCCATACAATTTCTCCCCCCTCAAATTAGAAGTGAAATTGATATTTATGATTCCAGAGCACGTTTCGCGTAGGTCACGTAGGGATCATTGCAGCGGTTGACCTTAAACGCGGGCGCGTATGATTGCAATCAACAGCACATGGCGCTTGAATTGATAGTTCTTTTATTGCTTCCGATATAACGGGTGCTCCACTTTATCTCGGTTACGGCTTTAGTTGGGTGTAGTTTTTATTCTACAAGCTACTAAACCCTGGGGACATTTCACACATATCTATATTATTTTTGAAACTCGTTTTGAAATTAAAGTAAGGATAGTTCACGACAATGTGGTGAGGTACAACATGTTCCTCTCAGAGCACTGACTGGAGGGTGCTGTAGCATTACATCGAAACTAGTCGTCAAATGGTACACAGCCTCACAACTTAAGGAGAAATGGATTACTAATAGAATCTTATCTGTAAATTCCTACTATTTTTATCTTTTTTATATGTCATTCATTTTTCTTTATCACTGTGTCTTACTACCAATTCGGGTTATACGGCTGTGTACTAATTATACTAAAGGGTTAGGGATTAGGAAGGGTTAATTTAGATGAAATGCGCTCTAATTTTCGTGGAGGGAGAGTGGAAAACCATTGAGGAAAACTCACCCTCAGTGCACCGAACCGGAATCGAGCCCAGGTCTTCCCGTCTTCAGCAGTCTAGTCTAACACTATGTTAGTGCATTAGACCACGTGGCCACCAAAGCAGGCGTATATAATTCTTTGTTGATTTTTCAAAATTTTGATATAACTTTTCTAAAACTAATTCCATTGTCTTTCTATTTCAATTAAATCTATTAAATAAATACATTATGATCAGTGCTAAATATTAAAATATAGAGGGAAGAACATAAAATATATAATGAGCCTAATAATATGAGTAGGGATCATTTACGGTCCTCAGGGCGGAAGTGACGTCATAATAGTGGGGTGGGTAGTTTTTGGGATAGGGCCTTATACATAGGTACGGTTTTCAGGGCAGAGAGGGGAAGGTAGGGGAGGTATCGTGATGATGTGTTGGAGGTGGGGTGGGATGGTGGTGGGTTGTTGGTGGGGGGTTGAGGGTTTATAGCTCGCGTGTGTTGGATGGTTCTGCGGGGGGCGGGGTTGGCAAGCGACGTCGACCGCGGGAGGGTGTTTTCTCTCTCTCTCTCTTTCTCTTACAGGGAAATTAGGAATGAAGAGGGGAGGGGGGTGGCAAGCTCTTTCGCGGCGGCGACCGCGGGAAGGGTGTTTTCTCTCTCTCTCTTTTTCTCTCAAAACAATACATAAATATATTCCGTACAGTGGGTATTATTATAAAATCTCTTCCTCTATCCTTTTTTTTATATATCTTCCATACAATGATTATTATAAATCTTAAAAGGGTACTCTCTATCAGAATGTAATCTAGAAAGGATGTCCTTCTCCCTCTTTCTTTCTTACAAGGGAAGCTGAGGGGTTAAGGTAGATATTTATTGATCCTGTAGACAAACAGCTTCTCTCCAAGACCTCACACACCTGCCGGAATCTTGATAACATCTGGAGGGTTCTCTTACACTGATGGGTGACTTCCGCTCTGCGACAAGAACGTGTGAGGGGGTGACTGTGAATATCTCTTCCTAAGGGTTGCAATATTTATTATTTCTCTCAGCTTGGTGAAAGACGACTTCCGCCCTGTGACATGGGAGCTGCGATAATCTTAAAAGAAAATATCTTTTCACACGTGAACATCTGCGTGAGTTGTTGAACTATGAACTTTCCGGCATCCCTGAGAAGATCTGATTCGGTTTAAAGTCACACGCTCAGTAGAGGGTGTGGCTTGGAATACTCTCGAGTCATACGCTCAGTAGAGGGCGTGGCTTGGAATACTCTCGTTCCCTATATATAGAGCTAACCCTTTATAGGAGAAATCATTAGCTACCATCTACATTCTAAAGACTAACAATGTCTAGTGAATACGCAGCAGTATTATTAAGTACGGTCGGATCGAGTGAGATTGTATCGAGAAAGTTGACGGATTTAGAGATTGGTCACGGCTATCGTGTAACTAGTATAAAAGCTTTGAACACGCGCTTCGGCCGGAGAGTGCTTACAGTATTAGACGGGAAGTATAATGTATGGTTACCTAACCGTTTCTCACTGTTAACCGACGCGCAGCTAGAAGACGTTTCCAAGGCGGAGTTGCTGCTCGTATACAAGGGTATCTCCAAGCTTAGCAAGACGGCTATCTTAAACTTTGAAGGTAAGCGTACATTTAAATCACACACACATCCAATGTTATAGTTTTATGAATACTTACTCTTCATTTTTAAAAAATGTGCTTAGTTATCAACCTTTACGGTTTAAACTTCTCTAGCGCCGTTTTAATGTTTTAGTTTTGTATCGTTTACCATATACTCTAACTAATAATAATTGTTAATTCTTTTTATAGATTCCTAGACTTATACTCTAATCGATTAAATAAAAAAATGTTTTATAGATTCATAGACTTATACATACAAAGGATAAAAAAAATGTTTTTATAGATTCATAGACTTATACTAGACTTATACATTTATTTCCAAAGAATAAAAAATTTTTTTTTTATATATTCTAATTGATTAAAAATACTGATACATTCTTAGACTTATTCATAAAAAAATTAATTTTTTCTTTTTTACAAAAAAAGAATTGCTCATGAGTTAAGACATTAACTTTTTTACTTCAATGTTTGTATATCATAGCTCGTTATATTATTCACCCAATGTTATAGTTTTATGAATACCTACTCTTAATTTTTTAAATGTGCTTAGTTATCAACCTTTACAGTTTAAACTTATCTTGCACCGTTTTAATGTTTTAGTTTTGTATCGTTTACCATATACTCTAACTAATAATAATTGTTAATTCTTTTTATAGATTCCTAGACTTATACTCTAATCGATTAAATAAAAAAAATGTTTTATAGATTCATAGACTTATACATACAAAGGATAAAAAAAATGTTTTATAGATTCATAGACTTATACATTTATTTCCAAAGAATAAAAAAAAATTTTTTATAAATTCTAATTGATTAAAATACTGATGCATTCTTAGACTTATTCATAAAAATTAATTTTTTCTTTTTTTAACAAAAAAAGAATTGCTCATGAGTTAAGACATTAACTTTTTTACTTCAATGTGTGTATATCATAGCTTGTTATATTATTAGAATACAGAGAAAAAAGTAATAATCGTTATTTCTTTTTATTTAAAAAAGTTTGTTATATTATTAGACTTATATCGTAAAAAAATTTTTTTTTCTTTTTTAACAAAAAAATAATTGCTCACGAGTTAAGACATTAGCTTTTTTTACTTCAATGTTTGTATATCATAGCTTCATGATCTGCTATCTGTAAAAAAAAAAAAAACCAATACTAACTAGGTGTTCCTGTTTGTTTGTTTTTATAGCTGTCTCAGAGTCACTCGATGAGATCCTAGAGCAAGCCATACAGAAATGAAGAGAATAATGCGAGGAGAGTAGTGCCTGCTTAGAGCATAGCGTGCAAACTTAGAAACATGTCAGGACCCGCGGCAAAACGAGCTCGCCTGTCATCTCCTATCATCGTATCTAGACAGACTAACGGTAATAAGGTGTATACCCTCGATGAATTAACCTCTAATGAACAACTTTTAATTAAAAACCTGAGACATGATATCGCTCCTCGTGATGGGAAGGTATATAATGCTTACATAGAACATATACCCGGACAGATTAAGACCTCGAGCGTACTGATATTCGGGCAAGACGATATAAACGTACAGATCCAAAGACTTATGACCCTGTCACGAAACTTAGGTATAGGATTTACGCAGTTTAGGCTTTACCTGGAGCCGCTAGGACTATCTATCAAACTTATCGAGCAAGCGTACGCCCAACGCATAAAGACGTACTCTATCACCAATGAACTACCCTATAAGGATCCTGTTCAGTTTCTCGTTGCGTGCGGGGATATTTACGTAAAGACGGTAGAAGAATCAATTGCAAATAACCCGATAAAGGTAAATTGTACTCTCATCTGCGAGTTTAGGCATCCTACCGAAGATAGAATTGAAAAGGGTTATTTCAACTCGACTCTATGCGATATATTTACCCTGATAAACTTGGAGGAGCTATATGAAAATAACGTGATCTTTCCACTCCTTGCTCAGATTGAGGCGTTCGTTTCGAGAGACTCGGGATGGATATATGACGGCACGTTGGAAATGAGAATAAATTTCTCGAAAAACTCGGTTTTCTCGATCGGAGCTCGTGTTCAAATCCCTGAAATTATAGCCAAACGTAGAGCGTTGATAAATGTACAATCTGAAGAAGGACTTTGCTTCCCCGTATCCGTATTGACGTGCCTCTTTGAACCGACGGGAAAAGCTCAACGTTTATCCTCTTATCCTAATTTTCGAGATGTGCTGAATCTAGATGGAATCCCGCTCCCGTTCGAAATGAGGTATATCGAACGCTTCGAAAAGCTTAACGATATATCCGTTAATGTGTACACCGCGAAACACGACGGGAGTGACTCTTATATTGACACTGCAGACAACTCTAAAACAGTAGTGATCGTTCCCGTGCACGCCAGCGCTAAAGAACGCGCCAGACATGTTCATTTATTCATGATAAGAGTGCACGGAACGGGAACATATCATTTCAGCGGAATCAAAAATCTGTCTCGGTTAATAAACCCGCAACTATCGTTAAATTCTAACGAAAGACGTAGGTACTTTTGCGATCGATGTCTGACCGCTTTTCTGACCGAAAACAAACTTGTAAAACATAAAGATACGTGTATAAAATTTGCCGCGGTAAGGAGTACATTCCCTCAAGGAGAGGATAAATTCCTCACGTTCTCACAGTATAAACATCAGGAGAAAACAGGATTTATCGTATATGCGGACCTGGAGAGCTTACTCGTGCCGATAGAGACGAGCGATCCCGACCCGAAATTTTTCTTATACCGAGAATGTACAGCGTCATGTGGCTTATTCTGTAGGTATGTACACTAAATGTAATTTTGACGATAGTCTCTCAGAGTACCGACGCTTCACGGGAAGAGATTGTACAGATCAATTTGTTGAAGCTCTCGTAGATACAGCAAAGCGCGTACTAGATTGCTATAGTACCGTCGTTCCGATGACACCACTAACGCTTGCTCAAAGAGATGCTCATAATACGGCCTCTCATTGTCATATATGCGAAAAGCCTTACGCGAATGATGATATTCGCGTTATGGATCATTGCCACTTGACGGGACTTTATCGCGGGAGCAGTCACGCGGCATGCAATATTAATTACAAGAACCCGAGCCACCTGAGCGTAGTAATCCATAACGCGCGTTGCTACGACAATTTTTTCCTTCTTGAATCACTTGTCGAACGTAGAGAGACTGATCCGTTCACGGGAGAGAGCGTTCTCGTCAATCCGGGAAAAGTCAAGGTTATTGGAGAGACTATGGGAAGATTCAAAGTAATCATGAAATATATTCGGCACGGGTTTCGAGGGATCACGATTAAAATTATAGATAGTTTCAGCTTTCTATGTACGTCCCTAGAGAAATGCGTATCTTATCTTGAACCCGACCAACTTAAAATCACCCGTAAGTGTCATCCTGAGGATGAACGGTTCAAACTAGTCACTCGTAAAGGCGTGTTCCCCTATGACTATATAGATTCATTCGAGCGACTGAACGAGACTCAGTTACCGAGCAAGGATAAATTTTACAACGCACTCACAGATAGTCATATCGCTCAGGAAGACTATGATCATGCTTGCGAGGTTTGGCGACTATTTGAATGTAAGAATCTTTGGGACTACTCGAACCTCTACCTGTATACTGACGTAACGCTACTGGCTGACGTCTTTGAGAACTTTCGCGATCTCTGCATGAAGACGTATAGACTCGATCCCGGATGGTCTCTTACAGCTCCTAGTCTTGCGTACCAGGCTCTATTGAGAATAACCCGGGTACGGCTCGAATTAATCGATGATGTGAACATACATCAATTCATCGAGGGAGGTATCCGAGGAGGGGTATGTTTTGTGGCTAATCGGCACTCTGTAGCGAATAATCGGTATATGGACTCATTCGACCGTTCCAAGCCGGAGTCTTACCTTGTTTATCTAGACGTGAATGGACTCTATTCATTTAGTATGCTGTCCTCACTACCCTTTGAAGGGTTCAGGTGGCTCGAAGATGATGAAATTGATCGTTTGGATGTGCGAAAAGTAGAGGACGATGCGGAGACGGGTATATCTTGCAGGTAGATCTCGAATATCCACGAGATGTACACGATGCTCATTCCGACTTGCCGTTCTGTCCCGAGAAGGGGATTCCACCCGTAGGTAAGCACGAGAAATTGTTAACGACTTTAGCTGATAAGACTAGGTACGTCATTCACTACCGTCATCTAAAGCTATGTTTGGCGAATGGATTGAAACTGACAAGAGTCCACAGGGTTCTTAGTTTCAAGCAATCGCCATGGATGGCTCCGTATGTCAAGCTGAACGCGGAAATGAGGAGTAAAGCGAGCAATCAGTTTGAAAACATGTTTTTCAAACTGATGAACAATGCCGCATTCGGTCGTCTTATATCTAACAAGAGGGCCTACCGTACGATAAAGATAGCTACCAGGTGGGGAGGGAAATTTGGAGCGGGTAACCTCATAGCTAGCCCAAACTTTAAAAACCGTACGATCGTGTCGGAAAACCTGGTCATCATCGAGATGGAACCGCAAGAGATTTACTTTGATATGCCGATTTATGCAGGATTCGCCATTTTGGAAATCTCAAAGGTAGTCATGTACGGTCTACATTATCAGGTTATGGTTCCCGCCTTCCCGGCAGGCGCGTTAAAACTCCAATACACGGATACGGACTCACTTCTCTACTACATGACTGTTGAGGATGCGTACCAGCGACTTATCCTGTTAGCTAATGACTACCTGGACACATCCGCCTACGGACAAGACAATGTTTACGGGATGCCTGTACTAAATAAAGGGGTGCTCGGTAAACTAAAAGATGAGACTCGAGGTCGGATCATCACCGAATTCATAGGTTTACGTCCTAAACTCTATTCATTCGCGTACAAGGAGATGGCGAGACGCTCAAGGCTAAAGGGGTCAAGAGTAGCGCGTTAAGAACGCTTTCGTTAGAGGACTATCGTAATTGTCTGACTGATGCGACGATAGTCATGAGATAGGCTCGTTCAATAAGAGCTGTAGGATTCAAACTTTACACTCAAAAATTCAATCGGGTCGCCCTATGCTCTATCGACGATAAAAGATATATAGTACCCGGTACGGTCAATACTCTACCATGGTATCATTACTCTATAAGTGGGCAGGCATCTACTTCCTCCCAAGAGGCGCCGATCGATACTGAGCCGTCGTCTCTATGAAAAAAATAATTTTGTCTATAGTTTAAGTGCTAGTGATTAAGAAAATATTAATACAGTGCTTCTAAAAGTAACAATGTATATTCAAGATTTACAACTTTATCACTATTCGATATAAGATATAGTACTCGGTACAGTTAATATTCTATCATGGTACCATTACTCTATAAGTGAGCGGGCATCTACTTCCTTCCAAGAGCCACTGTTCGATACTAACCTGTCGTCTCTATGAAAAAAGTGTCTATAGTGTAAGTGATTAAGAAAATATTAATAATTAATGTCGATGTATATTCATGATGAAGAGAAAACAAAAAATTTTAAGAACTATACCTTTATCACTATTGTCTAAAGAAAATGTTAGTACTTCTAAAAGACTTGAGAAAATATTTATGTTGTACCACATATTCTGTAACTTTATCATTATTAACTGAAGAAAAAGAAAATACTAATTTAGTATGTATCTGTGTGTAAAAAAATAGTATATCATTATATTCATTAAATGGGGTTATTGTGTGTTGTTTTTTATTATTATTTCTTTCATCCCTCCCTCCCTCACCCTCCCTCTCTAAGACTTATATTCCAAGAATAAAAGGTTTTTAGATTCATAGACTTATACATCTCTATCTAAAGAATACGAACAAAGTAATAATCGTTAATTAATTTATTTTTAAAAAAAGTTTTGTTACATTCTTAGACTTATACATTTATTTCCAATGAATAAATTTTTATAGATTTCTAGACTTATACTCTAATTTATTAAAAAGGTTTTACAAAGTAATAATCTTTAAAACATGATTAATACATTACAAGTATTCAAGAAGGATAAATGAAAAAAGTTTGATACATTCTTTCCTATACTTATCGTCTAATTGATTAAATACACCCTCTCCTCTAAGACTTATATTCCAAGAATAAAAGGTTTTTAGATTCATAGACTTATACATCTCTATCTAAAGAATACGAACAAAGTAATAATCGTTAATTCATTTATTTAAAAAAAAGTTTTGTTACATTCTTAGACTTATACATTTATTTCCAATGAATAAATTTTTATAGATTCCTAGACTTATACTCTAATTGATTAAAAAATGTTTTACAAAGTAATAATCTTTAAAACATGATTAATACATTACAAGTATTCAAGAAGGATAAATGAAAAAAGTGTGAGACATTCTTTCCTATACTTATCGTCTAATCGATTAAATTCAAAAGTAATAATTGATAAATTACAAGCTAGGGAGTATCCAAGAAAGATCGATTAGACTTATACATTTATTTCCAAAGAATAATTTTTTTTATAGATTCCTAGACTTATACTCTAATTGATTAAAAATGTTTTACAAAGTGATAATCATTAAAAACATGATTAATACATTACAAGTATTCAAGAAGGATAAATGAAAAAAGTTTGAGGCATTCTTTTCTATACTTATCGTCTAATTGATTAAATACAAAGTAATAATTGATACATTACAAGCTAGGGAGTATCCAAGAAAGATCGATGAAAAAATTAAGAAAAACCTTTTCGATCTATTTGTCTCTGACTTAAAGCACTCGTTCAAGAGTTTCGATAGTTACGCATCCTTCAACTCGTCTCGTAGCTTCTTCTTCGTAGGCTCCTCGATCGCTTTCTCAGAAGTTTTATTCTTCTTTCCGAGCGTACGTTTAGAAGTGCCAGCAGTTTTCTTCCGTCTGACCGTGTCAACCTCATCTTGACCGCAGAAACATGATAACTTATCGAAATCGATGTACTCTTTATACTCGTTTATCAAGGCTATCATATGAAGCAATGCTGGAATAACCGAACCCGTATCGTTCCGCATCGCACTCTTGGTCAGATCGCAAAAGTTTTGGCCGATCAGACTTAAAATTCTTAAACCATTCTTGGAGTAGTCGGACATTTTCTGTGGCGCACGAGTAGACGGTACCGGAATGAGTGGAACACTTGTTTACGTTGTACAGATTTTTAAGCTTACTCGGAGAAGGGCAACCGAGATTGCCTAGCTCGTAAAAGTCGTACTTGTCACTATCGGCGCCGATGACACTCTGTAGCCAAGTAATCTTCTCAGTTCCTTTAATATAGATTGATAGTCGCGATGCGTACCGCTCTAGATGAGAAATCATGATAGAACGAAGATTCGAGTACTGTACTTCTCCGCCGTACCAAGATAGTCCGTGATAATAGTCGGTCACCCAATCTACATTCCTCCTGCTCGATGCGGAGAGGTCGTCGATCTTGAACGGAGGAAGGAACTTGTAGTTTGCTTCGTCAAAAGGTTCGAAATGTAGAACGCTCACCTCCTTGAATATGAATACTCTCTCATCAATCGAGTATCCTTGCACGTCGATCAACATACTGATCAAGATGAGAACGATGATGCGTCATTTATGATGTCATCTTGCTAACGTCGCTGCTTGAAGGGTTATAGCGGACTACTCTATCGTGTATGATGAGACAAAACGCCTTGGTGTTTGCAGGGATATTTTCCTCCGTCTCGAACGTTATACGACACGTCACCATACCGTCCTTGAGAGTATCTTCCTGTCGGCTGGCATCGAACACGACGACGGGTGCGTGAGACTTGAAATGAGAAGGATCAAGTAAAGGTAAAGAGGTGCTCGTTCCGTAGTACGAAGTCTGGAAATTAGCATAGTCTTCGTATAATTTCGAGAAGGAATCTTGTCTAAAGTCCAAGTTCATATCCTCATAAGGGTACATGATAGAATTTAGATAGAGTTTAGCATTACGTAAATTACAATGATCGAAAATACTTCTATCTGCAGCCGTCGTATTGTTCCGTCCAGTCTGAAGAGCGAAAACAACGTAACGAGGTTTTTCCAGCAAGGTTGACGTTTTCACAGTCCAATCATGCTGATTAGAAGTAGGTACGTTAGGGTACTCATACAATTCCCAAGTACGAAAAGGTAGCTCGATGATCCTTCCACTCTTGATGAAATTAAGCAGGTTGAGACGATTGATATCGTCAGTCTTTATATGCGGTACAAGCCAAGATATTTTACTTAACTCGATCCTAGAGAGTGTCTCCGCGACGGGAGGAGGCGCTCTTTGTAAAGCGTTGTTGTCGCTGGTCGAACGAACTAGCACCAGTTCTTGTTTCGCATTGATTAGTATTCGAGAATAGTCTTCGACGAATCCTAGTATGAGACGTAAAGGGATGCATACGTCAAAGATGCCTGTTTCCGCGTGCACGTGAACTCCTTCAAATCTCCAACCCGCGTTTGAAAGATGAGTCTGCTCACCGTTCCTTATAGATAGATAGTTTTTAAGCTGAGTCGAAATGCCTACATCTCTCGATTGATCAATCTCTATCCCGTTGATCTCATAGGCGATTCTTGAGAATAGATGCAGTATTCCGTTATTAACAATCCTTGAAGTACTTCCGGGTTCTCCCGTATTCAAAAGTAGTCGTCCTTTGATATGTAGTAGAGAACGGTGAGGTAACGTGTACAGTCCTTCTTGTTGGATAGATATCCTAAGCTCGTTCCCGTTAGCTAACGGTCCGGGAATATACGAGGCGTAGGAATGATACTGGAAACTGGTCAAGGCCGTATCGAAAGCGGCGGAGTCTCCAATGTTCAGAATGTCCACGGCGTCATCCATTATTTTCGTAACGAGTAGCCTAGACGTCTTAAATATTGTTTATTTGTAGGTGTTAACACTTTCACTGTTCTTCTCTCAATGTTTCGAGGAAGATGACGTCGTCTCGTTTTATCTAGTACGAGTCCCATCCCCACCGACTCGTTTCAGATGTATACGTAGCGATATCGTTTCGTCTCTAAAGTTGACGATATCTCCTCGTTCGTCTATAAGTCGTACTGCGATAGACTCTATTACTCGCTTCGTTACCGGAAGGTAAATGATATTGTTCGGCGCTTCCACTATCTTATAGCCTGGCGGGACGGTCATGCTGAACTCGTGCAAGGTATGACTCGGTTCTCCGTTGACGTAAGCCCCGCTAGCGAGACTACATTCTACGCGGATCACATTCACGTGAAGAATATTCACGGTATTGGTAGATATGTGCGTCTTCCCTGCGGGAAGTACGACGGAGTCGAACCCCAGCAAGGATGCGAACGTGCCAGACCGGGTAAAGTCAATAGGTTTATTGCAAGTGATATAGCTCTTTAAAGTGCTAGGGTCACCGATAATCGAGAGCTTTACGTTACTCGAGACTTCTCTTCGCAAGAATCTGTCCAACGCCTCAAGTTCATAGGTACCCGGAGGGACGGTATACTCTTTACCGTCACAATAAAATTTATTATTACGTTCGTCGATGTTCGGTATGGAATTGAACGTCGCCAGATTGATCAGTCCGATGAACCATTCTTCTTCGCGATTCTCTTCTCCGAGCAGGATATGCGGGAAGTAGTTCTCAGTTAGATTCGAACTCTGACCCGTCAGTGTAAGTGTCATAGACATATTTACTAAGATCGAACGTCAGCGCGAGTATTTAAGGAAAGCTAAACAAAGATGGCCGCATAAAACGGTTCCGTACTCTTGATAGCGCGTATGATTATAGGTGATAGGTATTCCTCCGAGATATCGAACAAGTTCGAGTGGCGGCCTTAGATCACCGAAACTATCGAAGTAATCCGCCCGCTCGCCGTTTTTCTTATACGCCACCCAATGTGTACCCTTACCACTATCATTATCAAGATTGATGATGCCGCTCTCTATCCTCCAAGGGGGGCTGCTAGGTAAAGCATCCCTCGCAAATACTCCCCTAAAAAAGTGGATTTTTAACTTGCTAGCGTACTTGCGCAGATCCGTTTCAGTAAGGGCACGTTTAGGTAGTCATTTTTTTTTCGGGTAAGGTTGTAGATACATCCCTTTCCCCATGGCGATAGCCTCGAGCGTGCGATTATGTCTCTGAGCCTCGTTCAATTGTTTCGTATTCGCCTTCGCACTTTGTACAGCCTTCGTGATTCCCGCAGCTCCTCCGGCGACGGCTCTAAGCGCTGCGATCAAAGGTAGTATAGGTAGAATTCCACCCTTCTTCTTACGGCGAGTAGTAGTAGTAGTAGCACTCTGTTGACGACGTCGAGCTTTCTTCTTTAGACCGGAACCCATCTTGACTTTAGCTTTCATCGCGTTGACGACAGCCCACGCAGCGGCTTTCTCGTTCAACTTCGAGTCAGTTGCGAGCAATCTTTTCCACGATTTCTCGATAAGTTCACGATCTGCGGTATGACGTCCTGCAAGATCTTTCACCTTGGAGTAGGCGATATCGTGTTCTTTACAGTATCGATCTAACACGTTTATTCCGGGATCGCCTCGTTTCAATCGTTTATCCAACTTTGTTCCCGGCCCGCAATACTGGTATCCGGGTATATGCAGCTCAAACGGCAGATTATTGATTATCTTATCCAACAACCCCCCTCCTCTTCTTCGCCTCATGACACGTACTGATTCCTATTTATATAGGTGCGTGCATTATATAGATGAACTAGTCGACATGCGGCTCGAGAAACAGACAGACTCTTTAACTGTACGCAACAACGATCACGATGCAGGTAGAGCTTTACCTCAGAGACACGGCACGTTGTTGCCTGATACTATCCGTTGCATCATCTGCGGACCTTCGAATTGCGGTAAAACCAACGCTATGATCAGTCTGTTGGAGGAACCTAACGGTCTACGCTTCAAGAACGTGTACGTTTACTCTAAATCGTTATACCAGCCCAAGTATCAACGTTTATCGAAGATTCTCTCGCTCGTCGAAGGCATGGGCTATTTCCCTTATTCTGACAACGCGGAAATTATCACGCCGTCCGAGGCCAAACCCGACTCTGTATTCATTTTTGACGACGTCGCTTGCGATAAACAGTTTAATATACAGGCTTATTTCAGTATGGGCAGACATAAGGCTATAGACTGTTTCTATCTTTGCCAGACGTACTCGCGCATCCCGAAACAGATGTTGAGAGATAACGCCAATCTTCTCATCCTATTCAGGATGGACGATACGAACCTGAGACACGTTTACGACGATCACGTGAACACTGATATGACATTCCAAAAATTTAAGGAAGTGTGCTCGCTGTGTTGGAAAAAACACAAGTACGATTTTCTTGTGTTGAGTAAAGATCATGAGATTGATAAAGGGCGATATCGCTACGGTTTCGATACCTTTATATTGCATGATTGACATGAACGCATATTCAGTAGGCGATAAGACATCATGTCGTCCATATCTAAATTCGGTCATAGTCTCTACAAATATAGATCTCTCGTTGAGACGGAAGGAAATCTGACTTTAAACTCTCAAGGGTATTTCGACGCTAGATCGAAGAGGATCGTCAACGTCGAGACGCCCATCGCATCTAAGGATGTCTGTAACAAGTCTTACGTCGATAGGATGGATGCGAGACATAGTAACGAGCAGATACTCGCTCTCAACACTGTCAAGGACGCCATCAAAGGACAGATGGAATCGTTGATCGAGAATTTGGAGAACGATCGAATAAAATATGCCAACTTTGAGAAGAGTAGCCATCAAGGGATGGAGGAGGTGTGGAAACTGGCTCGTCATCATGAAGATCGTCTCAACGAAAATAAAACGGTGCTTGACGCTTTAGGTCCAAAGTTGCTAAGCCTAGAGGAATCTTTCGCGATACAACGAACCGTTTACACCGAATTGAACAATATGATAGCGAGAGGTATACTATCCGTAAAGGGGGCAGATAACGATCGACTTTACGATGCGGGCGGCTTAGTTTTACGAAACATAGGTACGCCTTCATTACCTTCAGACGCCGTGCCTAAAGCTTATGTAGACTCTACGGTAAGTCATGGTTTCATCTACATCTACTTGGATTCAAAACCTACGAGGAAGGATACGAGACATTTCGAATTGGCTCTAACGGGTGAACGTGGTTATAAGTTCAAGAGGGCAGGGATCGTTTCAACGATGATCATGAACTTGAAAGATGTTATTTGCTTGTTGAATCTTAAAATTATCGACGATCCTCCTTTCGAGGTGTCCAAAGATGACTCTATATCTTTCATGCTAGAAAAACGCTTGACAACGACTCAGATTTTACACGTCGAATTAGGTTTTACTTACGTTTAGATATAATGAACCGTTTCTTCGTCGTAAGAGACATTCGCACCTTACATCATGTCGACGAAGGTCACGGAGGATATCATAAAAGCGAGTAAGATTATTAAACGAAAGTATAAGCAACTACGCGATGCCCGACACGAGTCCGAGCACGTCGTGAATGAAACATTCAAACCTATCACGGATCCTCTAAGCAAGATGGTGAAGGCGCTCGCTGAACCCGAACCTGAGGAGGTAGAAGTATCGCCTGAGAGATTGCAGAACAGACATCTATTGGATACTTATCTTTATTCGTCTCGCGCGCATTCCGATAAGACCTATGGAGTCCGCCATGAAGGTAACTCCACCAAGCTCGGAGATACCCGTATCGTATTCGACGGGAGTGACGGTACGATACTTCTCAACAATATGACGATACCGTATACCCGAGGGCTATTAGAATTACTCTTCAGAAGAGCACCCGCGCATTATACTAAGGAGGATCTGAAAGTATACAAATCTATGCTCGAAGAAACAAACGCGCATCGGTTGAGAAACGAGCCGTACGCCCGTATCAAGATGCGCGCGGGATCAAAGTATTCGTTAATCATCAAACCTATGTTTGAGGAGGAGCTCGAGGGCGACGGTTTATACAAGATGGAGACAGGACGAGGGATCGATTATACCTATTGGGACGATCCTAACGAATTGGTCGATCGATTACGACTCTTGCAAGCATCTACAGAGGCCGGTCATTCCGCTCACCAGAACGAGATCGTTTCCATCATTGAGGAACTACGCGAGGCTGGAATTATCGTATAAAGACATTCATCTCATCGGTATTTTATCATAATCATGTCCACCGTCAAGTGGGGGATTGCACTCGAACTTCATCGTCCTGCAAGACGACGATTCCCCCGAAGACATGTTAGCGTACGAGGCTTGAACGAACTCCTTCAGGCTGATCTGGTGGAGATGATACCCTACTCCCGATCGAATAAGGGGTTCAAGTACCTTCTCACCGTCATCGACGTGTATTCCAAGAGGGCTTGGGCCGCACCTGTCAAGACTAAGACGGGTAAGAATGTCAGCACCGCAATGGCTCTCCTCCTCGACAAGGTGACCGGCAAAGGTTTACCTCCCGTTCGTCATCTCCAAACGGATAATGGGACAGAGTTTTACAACGCGGAATTCAAAACACTCATGAAGAGAAAGAGAATCAATCACTATTCTACATACAGCAACGTCAAGGCTAGTGTCGTGGAACGATTTAATCGCACTCTCAAGAACATGATGTGGAGGCGGTTCACGGCTAAAGGATCATATCAATGGATAGATATGATCGATTCCTTACTGGATGAATACAACCGGACTGTACACTCGACCATAAAGATGAAGCCTATAGACGTCAAGGACGACAGACTTTTACATACAGTCTATAAACGTCTCAAGATCTCGGATTCTACACCAAACATATTTAAAGCGGGTGATATAGTCCGTATCAGTAAGTATAAGGACGTTTTCGAAAAGGGTTATACCGCAAACTGGTCGACCGAACTGTTTAAAATACGTAACGTCGTCGAGACTAATCCTAGAACCTTCCTACTCGAAGATATGAAGGGTAAGCCTATCACAGGAGGATTCTACGGTAAGGAGCTTAGAAAGACTTCGTATCCGGATGTTTACCTTGTAGAGAAGATAGTCAGACGTTCCGGAAATAGAGTATACGTCAAATGGTTAGGGTTTGACTCTACGCACAATTCGTGGATCGATGCGAAGGATATAGTGTAGAAGGAGGAGAGGGGCGCGTCCCCCTCCATTCCGAGCATAGACGCACAATTCGTAGATCGATGCGAAGGATATAGTGTAGAAGGAGGGGAGGGCGCGTCCCCCTCCATTCCGAGCATATAAAGCGGTCGCGAGGTAGAGAGACGCTTCACATTCGATATGTTTAGACAGTTGGGTTACCGTCTGGAGGACATGAGCGATATTAAGATCTCGAACGGCGGCTTAGAATACTACATCGCGGCGGTTGACAAGGGCTACAGCGAGCACTGCGATTCTTCCATACACTGGCTCGGGAGTCATAATCCCGGAATGTGGGAATCGAGTCAGTCCGTCGAGCGCTGTTCTACATCATGCCCCGTCTACAACCTCAAGGAAGGGGACGAGTCGCAAATTCTCCAGGAGGAGGAAGACGCTTTGTGCGCGGCGTTGGATCGGATCGAGCGCGAGGAACACGATCGGGTCAAGTGCATCTCCGAACTTGAAAAGTACCGGACCTACAACGTCCGTCGTCTAGAAGGAGATGAAGAGGTCAGTGAAGCGGAGGACGAGCCGAACATCATAACGCTAGACTGTGTTGGCAGAGTTCGTCTTCCGGGTAAAAACTTTGGTGCGAGGTACAGGAGTCGCTTTAACGCTTCACAGCGAGGACTGATATATCTAGGAGATGACAAGTACGAGCTATTCAAGTGGTGAAGCGCCTAAGTGGGTCTTTTCGCGCGCGCGCGCGCGCGCGTGTTTACCGCAGTCTATAATCACCGTAAGACTTTAGAGAAAGAGATTTATCGTATGCACTGATTAAAAAGACTTTATATTTTTTTTCCGAGAGAAAGAATTTTATTTTTTAATAATCTTTGTACTGAATATATATGTATGTATGTATGTATCTTCGTAATCTTAAGAATATACACGTTAAATAAGAGTCTGTACTATTTATTTAAGTTTACGATCCCGTTAAGAAAGATGAAAAAAGATAAAGGAAGAGATTTTAAAGAAGGTATTTAACCTTAATTCCTAATTTCCTTGTAAGAGAGAGAGAGAGAGAGAATACATAGAGATAGAGAGTATCCTTTTAAGATTTATAATAATCATTGTATGGAAGATATATAAAAAAAGGGATAGAGGAAGAGATTTTATAATAAGACCCACTGTACAGAATATATTTATGTATTGTTTTAAAGAATCCATACTATTTAACCTTAATTCCTAATTTCCTTGTAAGAGAGAGAGAGAGAGAGAGAGAGAGAGAGAGATAGAGAGTATCCTTTTAAGATTTATAATAATCATTGTATGGAAGATATATATAAAAAAGGATAGAGGAAGAGATTTTATAATAACACCCACTGTACGGAATATATTTATGTATTGTTTTGAGAGAGAGAGAGAGAGAGAGAAAACACCCTTCCCGCGGTCGCCGCCGCGAAAGAGCTTGCCACCCCCCTCCCCTCTTAATTCCTAATTTCCCTGTAAGAGAAAAAGAGAGAGAGAAAACACCCTTCCCGCGGTCGCCGCCGCGAAAGAGCTTGCCACCCCCCTCCCCTCTTCATTCCTAATTTCCCTGTAAGAGAAAGAGAGAGAGAGAGAAAACACCCTCCCGCGGTCGACGTCGCTTGCCAACCCCGCCCCCGCAGAACCATCCAACACACGCGAGCTATAAACCCCCCCCACCATCCCACCCCCCACCTCCTACATCAACACATCATCACGATACCTCCCCTACCTTCCCCTCTCTGCCCTGAAAACCGTACCTATGTATAAGGCCCTATCCCAAAAACTACCCACCCCACTATTATGACGTCACTTCCGCCCTGAGGACCGTAAATGATCCCTACTAATATGTTTCTTTTTTTTATGTTTAACTATTGTTACGAAGGCTCTTTGTGGTAAGATTGTTTGACTATTATTCTTTATTAAATAAATTAATAATTTTGCATGTCATGTACGTTTTCCAAACTTGTATTTATGTACAACAACTTTTTGTGATTTTTTTAAAACTGTTAACATATTGTTGTTACACACTGATTGATTCACAGATAATAGCTATGTAATATTAATTAAATCTCAAATAATCGTTCACGCAATGTAACGTTAAGGTTCCTCTCGCATTTTTAAAAATTAAAGCCATCACGATTCTTTTAACTTGACGTTGACGTGATTATTCACTTAACGTGGGCTAAGATTTGTCCAAGGGATAACTTCACATTAAGTTACGTGAAGCCGCGTTACTTTACACCAGTTAAAAGACTGCGGTACCTTGAATTTAGGTTGATACTTCACGTGGAAAGAATGTGAACTAATAGTAAAAGAACAAAAGAATGTATATAGGGAGACAAAAGTCAGATCACCAGTTCAAAGAATGCAAATCTTGACAACGAAATGCCAAACTAACATAGCCGGGATTTAACTAGTGGTGCTTTTTCTTAAATCTCTTTCAACCTGTGGCCCTCTTTTTCGTTTAACATTCTTTTTAGCAATTTAAAATCTTGTTCGTGTAGTTTGAAAAAGTCTACCAATATTTTTTTACTTTGTGATCATGACGGTTTAAGAATTTGGACTCTTGTGGAATCTTTTGAAATGTTAATCGTAAAGCAGTAAGAGTTTTCTTCTTCTGTCGGTCTTCGGTTTACCTCACTTTTCCCCCTTCAACCAGTAAAACCTAGCGACCCCCTGACCTCCTAATTCCACCCGTTACTACCGTTTTTAGCCCACGAGACTATCGATCTTTTTTCCGTTCTTACAAATTGCCCTTTACCAAACTAGCTTGGTAAACATCATCGGGCTACTGTTAAAATTATTGAGCTAGTTTAGTTTGTTCGTGTTGGTTCTTCTCTTTCTCTATTAAAAAAAAGAGCGGTTTTAATCATAAAGATTTCGAGGTAACTAGGTTATAATATCTTAAAATTTCATTTGCATTAAATTTTTTCGTCACTGTTACTAGGTAGCCCCCCACCCCTTTCTTTGAATTTAAAGGCCTATGATTGATAATAAATCTGCGCTACCTATAATGAATATTTCCACAGTTTGACTTTAACTTATACTTGATAATTTTAATCGTGTTGTTCATCCAGGTTATAGACAGCATTTGTGATCACATGGTCTAAGACGTCGTACTTGCTATTAGATTTACTCCTACGATACTAACGACTTATTTTTCAAAATACATGTTTAAAATCAAATATACAAATGGCTATAATTTAGTGTGCTATAATCTTTCATAACTGGAGGGCTAATTTGCGGTAGAGTGGACCTCAAGACCAATTGATTTCTCTATCAAAATCAAAACCATCCTTTTCTTAACACCAAAAATATGACTTTACTATAGTGGATTTTCTAAAAAAATAATTTTTTATTCCTTTATACTTCCCTCTTAAAAATTCTGGGAAATAATGATTCTTTCTAGGAAAATAGTGAATTTTATGTTAATAAAATAGTGGCAGCCCAGAGATTTGTTTGGCGGTGATGTGAAAGTTTGGGCAATAATCCATTCAATTATACTGAAGGCGTTTTTTTTACTAAATGGTTCTCAATTCTCTTCCAACGTGAATGCAGGTACATATTTTCCTTTAAATTCTCCCAACCTAATCGCTAGGTGGAAGTGTAAGGCACGCGAGAAAAGGGCAGTGTATTTATATCAACATTTATTTTGGCCAAAATAGATCAAATATTTCTCCAATAGAAAAAAGTTTAATTTTCTTCATATGGTGACCTCAACAGTTGTTGAATATCTGCCAAGGGTTTCTTAGAATTTAATGACAACTTTTTCTCTTAATTTAAAAAGTTTCTCATCTAATTCCGCTATTCTCAAGACAAATATTCAACAACTGTTAACATCACCATTTGAAGAGAAATAAGCTATGTTTCTAATAAAGTGATTTTTATTTATTTTGGCCAAACAGATGTTTTCCCATAAAAAACTGTAAAAACAATTACCTTTCCACGTGTCCCTTGCATTCCCACCTTAACCTATAGCCCGAACGGACCAATATGACGCGAAGAGAAGAATAAATTAATTTGACACACATTTGCTACTTTTCACTTCGTCACGACATAAATTATTACATTTTATTTGCCTTAAAACCAATTGAATTATTTGATTTGGTCTAATTATTCATGTTTAACAATCTCATTGACAAACTTTATGGCTATAAAATCTCGAAGATTGAATGAATATCCAAACTTAAACTTGGTGTTAACATTTAGTTACGATCAAAAGGTTTCCAACAGGACACTATCATACACAAAGTTCTTGAAACCGGTGAAGTGAAACTAGATTGCAAGGGTGCGTTAGTTTAGGTGTAAAGGTACCATTTGAATGTGTGTGTGCATGAGAGGAGGGGCGGGGGGGAAGGGTTACACTCAAATGCCTTCCATTACAGCACAATGGTTATTAACTATTACACTACCTCCCCAAGTTCTACACGGACAATGTTTGTTTGTGCACCGTGCAAACGTGACGTCAGAAGCTACAAAGACGACGAAACTGTTTGCCTGACTGTGAAGGCAGTATTCTTGCCGTCTTGCAAAGGGGGTGGCCCCCCTTTGTGACAGGACCGGTCCATTCAGTATTGTGTGGGATGTCAATAATGGGTTCTCAGACCGTAAATTGAGGAGATATCTTGAATTAATCTCAGTGCAAAGGGAGCGAGAGAGGATAGTTTAAATTAAGATCATGTAATATATTTATTGTTATTATTATTACTATTATTATTATTATCATCATCGCCGCGTCTTACTACCCGTCCGGGTTGTACGCACTTACGCTAATGTGTAATGGTAGGGTGATTGTGAGATGAAATGGAGGACCTACAGTTTAACGTGGGATCCGAACCACGGTGGAGGCCTGGCATTCCACACATTCACAAGTTGTGATTAATACACTATCAGATAAATCTGTGCCGGGACCGAGGATTGAACCCCGGACCTCCAGCACACAAGTCCGACACCTTACCCCTAGATCACCAGGTCACCCAATATATTTATTAATTATGATCTTAAAATATGTTTATACATCTCACTACCTGTTTGGTTATACGCATATATGATAATTACTCTAAATAGAGAAGGATGAGTAATGGATACTTCTAGAGGTATTCTACCTGCATTCGCGTGTAAGGAGAGTGGGAAAACCCTTTAAGGAAAAAAACCCTCAATAGATCTGACCAGGATTCGAGCACCAATCTCCCCGTCATTAACAGGTCAGTCTAACACGAAAATAGACGCCTTATACCACTCTGACCCTGAATCGGGTGACAATTGAATTAACTAGAGATAATATAATCATGAATTAGAAAATATGAATATGACAATGTTTTCGCCGTACACACGAACGTTGTATAACTTGTGATAATCAAACGGGTGGCTGCGTTCCTGACTTAAGGGTGAATTTGGTTTACTTTGATGAGGATGTGGGAACTTGAATTACAGATGTGTATGCATCATAGGTGGTTTACCAAATGTTGCCCATTATAATTTTTGCCATCTCTTTTCTAAGCTAATGCGAGGGCATTTCATTTTAAACTACCTTCCTTATCGTTAACATGTAAACTAAGCTGTTAATAACCTTTGAAGTTAACAATTAAAAGAAACACTTATAGCCCACATAGGTGGGCTTATGAATAAAGACGAAAAACTAGTTCTGTTTGATTTTATATTGACTATGTATAGAGTGTGATGTTTCCTAAATTATCTTTTCTCCATGAAAATACTGGCACATTTTATCTAAATATCACCACCTCATCCCTAACTAATTAGTGTAAATATGCAGTTTGGATATCCCCGGATGGGTGTTAAGACGCAAAGCATGAAAAAATATAATCCTATCATAAGTATTTACGACCTTAAGCAACAAGTCCGGAGTACCAAATATAAATAAATAAATAAAGTTAAAGCATTAATATAGAAAAATAACCTAAAATACGCGAAAATTTTAAAATTAGAGTTGATTTATTAAACCCAGACAAACATCGAAAATAATTAAATTATTTTAAACATTAATTCATAGACACTTCAAATGTTTACGGAAGAGAATTGAAAGCAATTTATTTAACGACGTTATCTTCTTGATGATTTCTAAGCTATTTTGCAAAGTGGGTTTCATCGTAACTTAACGCACCTACATTAGCCCCATGGCTTCTTTGGTCCTGACTGACAGCTCACAGCTGACGGCTTTGAAAAGCTACCAGACCAAATTATATATCCTTACGCCGAACGATATGATCTGCAAAAAACATTTGTTTATCAGATATTACTTCTGACAGTCAAAATTTAGGTATATACCTAAATGTTGAATGTCAGAAGTCAGCTGTGAACTGTCAGTCAGCACCAAAGAAGCCATGGGGCTACTGTAGGCAGTCTAAGCGCTACTACACTTAGACACCACGGTACGAAATAGAAAGAAACGTAAGAATGAGTTCAACCTGTGAGGCCTCTTGTTCGTCTACTGATAACATTCGCCCTCTTCTCCTGACGAGATTACAGTCACTATAATATAAGCGTCTTGAAAACATTGACTTGCTTTAGAAAAAATTACCTTTTACTGGTTTCCTATTCTAGATATAAATATGCTAACACGGACTTTTTTTAATCAACATCCTGGCAGGAAGATTCCTACTGGCCATTTTCATGACCAAGACAAATAGCCTAAGTTGTAGAGGATTTATAAGAAATACGTTTATATAAAAAAAAACTAGTTAAAGATAAAAATAATAATTTTATGCCACTGTAGGATTATTTTTTAGAATAATTTAATAATATATAATTTTTGTTTCAACGTATATCCTTAGAACTCGCTGAATAAAACGTAAGTTCACCAATATTGGAAATCCTCTCTTGACCTGCCGTGACGTCACAGTTAGGCAACGTTCTTAAACATAATGGACCTTCACTCGCGCTATATTTAATTGCCGCTGATCAAGATATCGGGGTTCGAATCCTTGTCGGGTGTAATGTGGTTGTTTTATCCTTAATTGTTTCCCACTCTCTTTCCACAAAATACCCGGTGAATTTCTTCTTAACTTCAACCCATATCATTGTTATCCCATTTGCGTGATTAATGAATGCGCGTGGCCCCCAAACAACTACTAAGACGAAGTGAAAAATAAATAAATAATTCACGATGTATTAGAGCCGTTCGGATTATAAGCTTAAGTAAAATATTACGCTAAAGGGTTAGGAACTGGGAAGGTTGAATATTGAGGAAGTAAACCTTCATTTGTGTGGAGGGAGAGTGGAAAATCATTTGGGGAAAATCACCCCCAGTTCACCCGACCGAGACTCGAACCTCAATCTCCCCGTATTAGGCAGTCTAGCTCATTATGAAAATAGCGCGCTAGCTAACTACACCACCGTGAAGGGTTCAAAATCAACTGAATTGACATTCAACTATATGTTACCCGCTTCAGTGGCCGAATAGTGTAAGGTGTCACACTCGTGTTAGACCGACCTGCTGATGACGGGGAGATTGAGGCTCAAATACTAGTTGGGTCTAGTAAGAATAATTGTTTTTCCTAAATGGTTTCCCACTCTCTTTCCATTCAAATGCGGTTAGACTACCTCTAAAATTCTTCCTTCCTCATCCCTACCTCAATAGAGTAAATATAATATATGCGTGTAACTTGAACAGGTAGTAAGACGCGTTGATATAAAAAACATTATTAGAGGATGGGTGGTATAAAATAATAAATTGTTCAAGCAAAACGTAAAACCGTATCTGCCATCGTTTTAATAGTGTCGCTCATCAAATTTGTTAAACAGTTCATGAAAGTACGTAAACAGTGCAACGCCCGGAAGTAAAATGTCGGACACCCATGATAGTCCACCAGAACAAGCTAACCTTGTCTCACTCCCTCATACAACCCCCCTCCACCCTTCCCAACCCTTTTAAAAGACCAGAGCTTGTGGCAGACATATTGTTCAGGCTTATGTTTGGATTATATTTTGCTTCATGCAGTCCTTGCCAAGTCAGCTGAATCTGTGTGCATGGGTTTCAGCTTTTGGTAATTGAGGGCGAAAATAGGGGAGGGGTATAGCCCCGTAGATAGTCAGGGGGGGAAATTGAGGGTTCAGTAGGGGGTGGAAAAGGGGAAGGGGGATAGATACTAATAGTAGTTTTTGGGGGAAGTGCTTTTATAGAAGGGTGTGTGAGTTGGTGTGATGAGAGAGAAAGAGAATGGCATGAAGAGAGAGAGAGAGAGAGGTTTTGGTTCAAGGGAGAGAGAGGGTTTGGGAGGGAAAGGTGCTGAAAAATACCCCGGGGACTGCAGAATTTGAAACAGCTGTGTTAAGCAAATTTTCACTTTCAGTATGGTCTCACCTCCCCTATAACGTAATACAATGTGTAGACTTTATGTAGATCGAGTGAGTCTTTGGGGTAAGAAGGGAATATACACACACGTGTTTTATAATATTTAATGATTTGTTATTTTAACCATCATATTAATAGTTTCAATTTTATAGTTTTATATTTCTTTAGTTAAATCTCATGGTGAAGTGAATCTAATATTGACCATTTTTTAATCCGAATCTGAATGATAATAGGATTCGTTTTTGATTCAAAATTCTAAATTTTAGTATTTGAAAGATTCATAACGGATTAAAAATCTCAAATTCAAATAAATCCAAGATTCAGATTAATGGAATCTAAATTGAAATCTTGAATCTAAAATAAACATTTGGATGACTTAACTTTTTTTTTTTAAACCTGCGAATCTTGTAATATTTTTGATCTGGTAATTATTTGTACACACGCTTTAATTTTTAATTGGCCTCAATTTTTTAAAAATATATGATTGCCTGATATTATATTTATATTTGATAACGGTTTATAAAATATTCAATTCTAAACATTTTTATTTTTAAATATATTAGATTTATTTTAGTAAACAAAGATTCAAATTCTATTAAAAATTTAAAACATTTGATTAAACTAGGCTTATCTTTTTTAAGATTTTTCATTTGAGTTATTTAACATGTTAGTAGTCTTTTACCTTGAAGAGCTACGCCATGTTTTGAAATTATAAACCATACCATAGTGGAATAATGCAGGGTAAACTTTCTACCTAACGGGGTAGAAGAAGGGTACGCCCTGAGCTGACTGATTATCATAACACAGCTTACTAATTGAATTCTAGAGCAGAAACCTCAATCCGTGTCCCATCCATTAATTAATTATTGTGAAAGGTCAAGGACAGGGGGAAGTGGACGCAAGGAAAAGATCAATGTTTTGCAGTTCTTATAGCAGAATATTATTTTGACCAAAATAATTAAAATATTGCTCCAGTATAAACATATTTTAATTTTCTTCACATGGTGATATCAACATTGTTGAATATATGTCATGAGCACGGTGGCATTAGATGAGAAACTTTTTAAATAAGAAAAAGATGTCATTAAATTTCAGGACATCCTTGATAGATATTCAACAACTGTTGTTATCACCATGTGAAGAAAATTAAACTCTTTGTTTCTATTGGAGGAATATTTGATTTATTTTATCAAAACCTTTTTATGTTATATGAACGGTAAAATTATTGCCCTTAATTCTGCGTTTCCTATATTCCCACCTTAAGCTAAAATTTCACCAATGATATATGTTTTGGACAAGCAAGAAATAAAACTCAGGTCCATTGCTTGGTAGATGAAAACTATATCCACTGAATTAAGGTTTCGACCACATGGATCAAAAATAAATTTAAAAGTCGCTGATGCAAGTGATATGGAGATTAGACAAAAATAAATACATCAAACAAAACAATCAATTAAAACACATCATTGCTGGCACTTAACGACCTCTTAACTATCTCTTGTCAGGATGAGGAGTGTGAATTTATGGAGAAGCCTCAAGTGGTTAGTAGTGGATAATAAAATAACCACGAGTGCTATCATCTTGAGTCGAACTCAAGCAAACACCTGTACTGGTGTTCATGCGGTTTAAGCGATTCACATTATATTTTGTTTCATGCTAAGGAGATTTTGAAGTCCTAATATTGACCCCTCTGAGATGGGAGTATTTTTTATATAAAATATATAATCTATCACTGATTTTGATATCCTCGCTTATTAAGTCATTAATACCTTTCTGTTGAACGCAATTATAGTAATAAATAAATAATCCTACACACACAAACATTCTCATATAATAGTTAGTAGGATGGAACGATATTTTCCAAAATAGGCTTTGAGTAAATTAACCATGAGTAAGTTTTCCTCAGAAAAACAAACATGATTGTTAATCACAATAAAAACTCTTTAAGATATATAAAAAAAATATACATTCAAGGAATATTTAAGAATTCTAGTATTCAAAAATCTGTTGTCCGTCAAATACCCTCAAACTATTTATATTTGTAAAATAAAATACATTAAAATTAATTGACATGAAATACGATTCCCAGATACCCACTTTTAACTATATATTAGAGTCCATTTTCTAAAAATTTCTAGTTTTTTAACTCTACCTTAAACTAATTTATAACCCCAAAAACACAATAGTTTTATTTGTCAGAACAAACTCGCCCTAAATATCCAATTTAAACAAAATCATTAAAGACCATTTTAAAATTTTTATCAATTTTTACTAAGCAATAATCTGTAAGGTAACATAATTTAGAGGCTTTTGTTATATAAAAAATACATATATATACTGAGATAAAGCAATGTAACTTTTATACATCAACCCATTTTTGGCATCCAGACCCAAGGTAAACAAACATAATTTTAAATTCCCTTTTTTGAGTTCCAGGTAGCATAAAACACCGAGATTCATCATAGTATTGAACAATTTTTATTACAATTATCTATCTTTATTTGGGAAAGTAAAAAAAATGATATTAGAGCATGATTGCTAATCGCTCTCCTAGCTATATCAATAATAGCTCTTATTTGCAAAATAATGTCTATTTAAATAAAATATGTTGTAATTTTACTACCTGCTATTATTGTGTCTGAAGCAAGAAATATTGTGAAGTACGTTTTTATTTAATTCTAAACTGTGTCATATCAATGAATCATACATTTTAGTTCATAAAGTTGATAAGTTTGTTCAAGCCATTGTGAAGGGGAGGGTGTGGAAGGAAAACGGGGGTTTGGAAATTGTGGGGGAGGGGATTTATCGACTATAAACTACCCCATATAGAACGAGGTTAATTTATTTTATAATTCCCTCCATATCCGTTTCTGTTATTGCTTTGTCTGATAGATCGTACTAGTATCAGCCGTGTATAAGAGAGGATGGAATTTAAATAGTGTAATGAATAATTAATTATCCAAGCTCCTTTTTGTTTTCTCCTTTATATGGAAGGACATGACTTGCTAATAGAGAACCTATGAGAAACAATTGGAAAGATAATGGTCGATGCATTGTTTGTAATCTGTTGGTCATTATTCAGGTCGTTTAGTAAAAAAAATAATAGTTACACGACCTTTCCATAGGATGCCGGAGAAAATGAAGCGATGCTTTCGTCATGAGCTGGTTTAAAAATAATCTTCCATGACATTTTAGCCGTGGTCACGATCGTCCCAACAGTTGAGCATCGGGATTGAATGAAATTTTTTGTTTTATACTATTTAATAAGTTGTAATTTTAACTATCAAATAAACCCGCCCCAGTGGCCGTAGGTTAATGCGTACCTCGCATCAGATTAGACTGCCGATGATGGGATGATCAAGGTTCGAACCTAGGTCATGTTACTGGTTTTTTCCCCCGAAGTATTTTTCTCCTCTCTCTCTAAGCCAATGCGGGTACATTTAATATAAATATAACCCGCCTAATCCCTAAAACATCATCGTAATTAATACATAAGCGTTTTAATCCGAACGGTTTTAAGATGAGGACCTTTAAAAATAGTTTCTAGGGTATTGTTTCTAAAATCATGTTCCTCGAGCCACTGGTGGTCCACGGCAGTCTATCAAACGGTCCGCAGGATTCCAAGAGGACTACACTGGATATATCCTCTGAGGGAACTGCATGGTTACTATTGGGTAACAGCATTGGCGCTCTCTTGTTTTTGTTGGTCAATCTCCCCTCAAATATAAGATGAGTTTCACAACACTGGTTAATCGAGGTTTGCAGTAGCCTTCCACTCCAGTTCACCACCTCGACATAGTGAGAGTGAGAGATTGCACATTCAATTGAAGAGAGTGAGATAAGTTTTTCCCAAAAGCTCAGTTCCCGAAATGATATTGGGTGTAGTCTTAATAACAAAGATAGAATGTTGATCACATAATACAGGAATTATAAATCCAAAAGATTAAATATAAAATATTCATACTACGATCTATTTATTTCGTTGGTAGACACAAGTCACAGAGAAAAGTAATTATGAACCAACAACTAAGAAAATCGTATTTAAAAAAGCGTTAAGAGGCTTAGATTGCTAAAAATAATCAAATTACTATTACTTAATAATTACATATTAATTTTGTTATTTTTTTCCAAATTGAATTTATAACATTAATTTAGTTTTTTGGTAATTTATAGTCCTAAAACGGAATATTTCTATATAAATATATATATATTTTTTGAAAAAATTTTCAAACCCCCTCCCCCCCCTCCAACTCTCGGGGCCCCAGCGGTCCCTCAGTGTATTTAGCTTCCATTTGGTGGACCTCCATCAACAGAACTTTGAGAAACAATGGTCTAAAGACATTCAATTTTCAAACATTTCCCGGTTTGAGTCTGGATCCTCCTTTGACTTTTAGGTCAATTTTTGTTCTAACTTTTTTTAATCCCCGCTACTACTGTGCGTAACACAATTGTTTGTAATAATTGAAATAGGAAAATATTTTCCGAGTTGGTGTTTAGTGATGCGAGCGTAGAAAAAAACGCTAACTCACTAACCCATCCAATTCCCCCTCCCACATTCCCCCATCCCAAACATTTAGATTATGCTATCCATAATCTTGGTACTGAAAATAGTGATAACTTACTCAGATCTTCACTGGTTTTTCTTAATTTTTGGAAGAAATATACCCTATTTACGCGAGAAAAAGAGATAAATCATTATTATTATTATATTATCATTATTATTATGCACCCGTCTTACTACCCATTCGGGTTATAGCACTTAGCTAATGTGTGATGATAGGGTGATTGTGAGATGAAATGGAGGTCCTACAGTTTAACGTGGGATCCGAACCACGGTGGAGACCTGGCACTCCACACATTCACAAGTTGTGATTAATACAAGTCTTGTCAGAGGTGAAGGAAGGGTTTGGCAATCAGATAAACCTGTGCGGGACCAAGGATTGAACCCCGGACCCCCAGCACAGAAGTCTGACACCATACCCCTAAACTACAGGTCACCTTATAGATAATTCACAAGGGACAGCAAACCACTAACCCATTTCACTTGAACTTAAAATTTAATCTTGACCCTCCCAACCTTAGTTCACGTGACAATCGTGTTGGTAACTATTAACGACGTTGCCTACTTGGAGAATTAAAAGTTATTTTGCAAGGCAGGTTGCATCTTAACTTGACGCGCCTAAGCACTGTCACACTTAGACGCCAATTTGCGAAATTGAAATAGAGGGGAAAAATTAGCAGTTCACCCGGAGGCCTCTTGTTTTTCTAGTAATAACACTTCCCTCTTCCTCTAAAGAGTTTACACACTCACTATACTATTTTTTCCTTGAAAACATTGATTATTTTTGGAAAAAAAAAATCTTCTGTTTATTATTCCAGATAGACATATGCTACAACGGAATTTTTAATCAACATACTGGCAGAAAGACTCCCACGGACAATTTTTTTAAATAAACCTGTAGCCAGTAGAGGATTTATATAAAAAAATTACTTTTGTAACATTTTAGGACTATTTTTAGTATTATTTAAGAATATATTGTTTTTATTTCAACGTTACATATTTAAACCCCACTGAATAGAACGTATATTCATTAACATTTGAAACCCTTATCTTGACCCATCATGACGTCATAGATAGGCAACAGTCATTGGACTACCGATCAACTAAACTATTGGAGGAAAAGGGTTCGCGCTTATAAAGAGTATAATGTTGAGTCAAGGAGAACTTCTTTTAATCAGTGGTGTGGGGTTTATTTGAAGGGCTTGGACCTCTACGAGTCTCCGTTAATAGTTTCCATCTTGTACTGACGAGTGGTTTGCTGTCGTTGTTGTTGGTGTTATCTACAGATGCGCGAAGAACAGACTCTGCAAACATGTCAACCAAAGAAGGGATGCTTGAGTTCCACTAGATGGTTGTTTACAAACTCTTGATGCCCTTGCTTTTCTCACGGCAGTAAGTTAACCCACTGGTAGTAGGGATGGTTACTCCCATCAGACTGTAAAAACGATCTATGTCAACCATAAAGCTTCATATTATCAGCCGAGCTAGATGAGCCGATGGTATTATATACCAGGATTACGATCTTATTTTTAACTCCAAGTCGTACTACACGTTCGGGCTATACGCTTATTTACTAATTACGCCAAATTAGTTAGGGATTAATAAGGTTAAATTTAGAGGAAGTGGACCAACATTTGCGGAGCGAAGTAGAGATTAAACCATTACGCAACAACAAAAAAACCACCAATACACGCGACTGGGATTAGAACCCCGATCTCCCCATCAGCCCAGTCTATTGAAGTATATTGCCTTAGAACATGCGGCCACTTAATCTGGTCACTATCAACTTAACGTTCACGTAACTTTGAGTTACCCTCGTGTTTTCTTAATCGAAGCCATCCCTATACATGAAACTTAGACTAAGGTTGACATGACATTCACTTAAGCCGATTGGACCTGTTCATTTGGCGTGGAAATGCAGAGCCGTGGGAACAAATAGGTTTCTTCAAGAATTTTTATTGTTTTTCAATTTTCTTTTCGTAAACGGTTTGTTCAAGAATAGAAGCATGTTGATTAAGTTATACTTTTTATATACATGCCTCCTCTATAATTTTAACAGTGATCAAATATCGATAAAATTGACATTTTTCTATAGAAAACTGCCGGATGCATAACAAAAAGTAAGAAAATGTAACACCTAATAAACATCGATACATTATCTTAGAGGGTGTTGAAAATATAAACACAAACATTTCACTCGTTCTCGAGAAAACTGACATTTCCAAACGTATGATTTTTCCGCAAGACCTGTCCGGATCTAGCACTATCTACGGTTTCCATGATCCATCTGTTCTTGTTGGTGCGGAAGGATACTTTGGTCGGTTGTGAAGCTACGCCCCACCTTTCACCCTCCCGCCCACCATCCCACAAAATAGGTTTCAGACTTGCCAAGGGCCTTACGTAAGAACACATCAATGATAAGAACGTTTGCGCAGCGTTACGTTTGATAAAGTGTACCACGCGTCAGCCTGTTATGCTTCGAGGAATGTCAACACGGCTATTTAGTATTTCATTTGTTTGTTTATGGTGTCTATACCCCCTTTTCATTATCCCATTTGTTCCCATCTTGTCAATATCAAAGCATCAACGCATCTTTTTACGCTTTATTTTACAGCTCCAGTTAGATTATAATCCGTCAACTTAGCTCAGCCGGTAGTGAATCTGTCTACTGAGTCAAGGGTCCCAGTTTCAATTCCCGGCATGGCTGAAAAATTTATCACTGGTGAAATTTAGGTTTACCCTTTGACAGTAATGAATTAACGGCCGGGGACTGGATGTTGTGCTTGTCCTAGTCTTTAAGTTAAATTATCAGGCAAATAAAGCCACAACAGGCCTAGCAAGCTGGTAGTGGAAACTATATGGCTTTAATAGAAAAAAAACTGACCCAGGCCACAAGCTGAAAACAGTAATGAATGTAAAAGTAAAAAAGTTAGCTTATATTTAAAGCATTTGAAGCCTAATCAGCCTAAACTGCTCAAGTTAGATCATTTTTAAGAGCAACTTGTTTTAAACCAGTTTAAATTAATTATTTTCCTTTTCATTTTTAAAGTTTTGTGAATTCTGATCACAAAATATGTTTCTTTACTTTACGTAAACGTTATCGATATATTGGACAAACACACAGTTTTGAGTTCAATATACATACCATAGACAAAGTATCAACAATATATTTCATAATCTCCAGGTAGAAAAAGTTGATGGTTCCAATATTAGATCCCTACGAGCGAGTGAAAATTAAATATTAATTGTTTTGCTAGTTAAAAAATATGAATATCTACAACTATTTTTGAAAGGCCTAACATTTAGTCATTGTCGTTTTAACTCCAATCACTACAACAAATTTATATTTTAATGATATGCATTTGTCCTCGAGATTTGTATTATCATATTTTGACAAAAATCTAGGGAAACCACAGAGAAATGAATTTTAAGTAATGCTCAAGTTTGACCTTGGAGTTAGAATGAAACACCACAAATTAAAAAAAAGTATATAAATCCTGTCAAATTTTACTTGAATTATTTTTGAAAGTAAGTTGCTTGGTCCAGGCTGCTTGTTTCAAATTTTGTTGGATGAATCTATCGGTCTAGTTGTTTTAATCTATTGTTTGTGACTGTACTCCATGTGTGAGCTCTCCGTGAGAGCCCTTACCAGAACCAGTGCCAATTATTGAGTACGCACGTGCGTTACAAGACAAACCCATTTCCCAAAGAATACATTATTTGCAGTAGCACTTGGAAGGTAATCAGCTTTCTTCCACTTAGCGATTGTCACCCTTAATAACCACCCACTTGTGGTAACTCTTATTTATACTCGTCGAACACGTTAAAACCATTACAAAATTTATTGGTACCATTAGGGCCGTATAATAGTCGATATTCGGAAATCATTCCATCCCCCATTTGACCTGAACTGCTTGTTATTTGTATACTAGGAGATTGGTTGACTCCCGAGACTAGACTATAAATAGTCTTATATATAGTCGATATTTGGATACCAGCCAATCCCCCACTCGAACTGAATTAAAATAATTTAAATACCGAGAATTTGACTGACCCGACACTAACACTTTACTTAGATTCGAACTAACCTCATTCAGGATAATAGGCTCGATTCCGAACCAAGATAGTTTGATTACCTATCTAATATTTTGAAAAAATTGTATATATTAATATAACCTAAGTTCTTAATGATCATTTAAATAATTTGGCCTAAGTGTCTGACAAATTCAAATGAATTTAATCATATGTATTTTTCGTTTCTTATTATTTCACGTTGTGATAACAAATATATTTTCATTGTATTACATTTGATTGTTATATGAAAGATTGAATAGCCTCTATGATTTAAAATTTGGCTTAACTTTAGACAAAGAGCTTAATCCAACATATCTAATTAAATTGCCAAAAACTAAACATAAATTTTCAACCCACCGAGGAGTAAAACATTATTATATATTATTAATTTCAGTAACCCAGGTGATCACGTGGTATGAATATGCAGGTTTGCAATATGCTGGATTGTCTAAAAGAAGAGGGTTTAGTCCCCTCCACTTGCTTATTTTATTTTTATTTTTATTTCAATAACTGTGTATACAACTATTTCCTTGTGGAGAATGAGGTTATAAAGGTCTTAAATTGGGGATGTAGTGCACACGAAGAAAACCCAGTGTTTTTGCAGTTTTTGAATAATTTTTTTTTACCAAAATTAATAAAATATTGCTTCAGTACAAACATAGAATTTAAATTTCTTCAAATGTTTACCTCAACAATTGTTGAATATCTTTCAAGGGTATTCTTACATCTTTGTCTCTTCATTTTAAAAGTTTCTCATCTAATGCCACCATGCTCATGACAGATATTCAAGAACTGTTAACGTCACAACATGAAGAAAATTAAGCTCTTTATGTTTCTACTGGAGCAATATTTTTTATGCTGTAAAAAACCTGAAAAAACACTGATCTTATCTCACATCCCCTACTTACCTACCCTAATATGTTTCTAAATCACCTCGTAGGAAAAAATAAAATATCGGATCACCTTAACATCTAAGAATCAAGTATAAGAGTGGCTCAAAATTCAAAATGAGTGCTTAACCAATTGCTTAATACACACTGTGTTGAGAGAATGTTATATAAAACTGGCCAACTACGAAGAATGTGAACTGTTAGATATAAAAAGAGATATATGTAGGAACACGTTAAGTCAAAAGCTTACTGGCTGTAGCACTTCCCAGCTACGTAACCGTTGATATTGCATGTGAAATGAATGAGAATTCAGAGTAAAAGAGAGTAAAGAACTATGTAAGTCAATAGGAAAATGTCAAATCCCCATCTTATCAACTGCAATGCTATTCAGGTTAATATTTCATGTGGAAGAAATGCCAACTAAGATTAAGAGAAATTAAACATCTATCTTATAACACACAGTCAGCGACTATAGCGCTACTCATCTTGATTGATATTTCATGTGGAATGAACGCGAACTAAGATAAATAAAGTAAATGGCTATGTAGGAAAAAAATCAAGTCACCAACTTTTGGAGGGTATCTCTTCCTAGTGATGTTAACATTTCATGTGGAAATAGTGTGAACTAATATTTATATATTCAAACTATATAAACAACGGTGGTTGCATTGTTCAATGAGTCATTTTTGAAACATACGAGATTTTCAGAAAAAGCCATTTAGAATATCAAATGAATGAATGCAGCTTGCCCATCTCTTCTCAAAGATAGTTCAGCTAAACTTCCTGTAAATAAATAATTTTTATTTATACCTCGTATATTAAGCCATTAATAACCATTGTGATAAAACGCACGAATACAAAAATGTACATCTCTTGGTAAAACTGGAAGTTACATAGCTGAAGTTGGGTACTTCAGCTAATTATTTTGGTAGAATTGTAGATGGCATAATAAACGTTGGTAATATAGTAGAGCATTAATATTTACTTGTTTTAATGAGGTGAGTATTAAAAATGACATCCATTTTGTGTGGAAATAGAATCTGTCATAACATATGTTCAACGTAAAAATGTTATTTATTAGAGTTTAAAAAACACATATAATGTGTGTGTGTGTGTGTGTGTGTGCGCGCGCGCGTGCGTACAAAGATAAACTGTGAAATAAATATAAAACAATTTAAATGAGTCTTCTTCACTAGCAAAACCCTAAACATTTGTAGCTGCGCTGTTTTGCCGTGTTGGTTGAGCATTTGGTCGAAAAAAATACAATAGTGGAATAAACTTTTCTATATGTAAAAAGTATTTCATTTTCCAAACAAGTTAATAGATATTATTAATTACTTTGCTACATCTACAGGGTGGGCTCTTATCGGAAAAAAACGTGAAAATATATTTAATTTTGGTGGATCGGGATTTTTTTTATAGAGGTGCTTGAATTTGGCTGTCTTGTCAGGAATTTTAAGGTGAAGACCGGCTATCCAAATTTAAATAATATTTTGGTGATGACCAATCCAAATACAAGTATATTGGAGAAGAATCTAATTTTTTTAAATTTTCCAGACAAGAATCTAACTTTTGGAATATTCTATTTTCAAACCTTTTCTCCAGACCCCCGTTTGAGTTGGAGAACATATATTATTATTTTACTTTTCCCATCCCCACATTTTCTGCCTATTACACAGATAAGATTCTGCCATTAATGTTTGTGGCACATTGTAAACATACTAAATTATATTATTGTTTATCTTGACCACTCTCTGCTCGTGAAAGAGCACACATTCAAAATTGAAATATGACTTTCCAATCCAGATCTTGAGAAATTGTGTAATAAAGATGTATAATAGTTATATATTAGTTATTATTATTATCATTATTATTATTATATGTTCTGTAATACGGTAGGCTCATTCTTTTTGTCAGTGTATTTAGACCACTAAAACGCTCTGACCTCTGCCTCTTCCGTCTTACAGAATTTTCTTCTTACCTTAAATTCATCTAATATTTGAATCCTTCTTTCTAAGCTCCTCTCTCCCTCAACTTTTACTTCTATTAATTCTTGCAGAGGACAAATCCTCCTAAGTATGTGTCCAATCCATTTTGCGTCGTACTGAATAATCACATCCAAAATGGTTCTCTTACCATCCATTCGTCTCAGGACTTCTTCGTTTGTCACCCTGTCTGTCCACCTAATCTTCTAATGACTTCTCCAGCATCACATTTCAAAGCTTTCCAAGTATTTATTTCCCATCTTTCTAAGAGTCCAAGTTTATCCTCCATACCCAGGATTAAATTTTTAAGAAGATGAGAAGGGATCCTGTGTGTGGTGGATAGTGGTGTGGTCTTCTAAAAGGAGATGTTTTAAAATAACTTTTTACAAAGAATCATCTTGAAGTAATTTAAAGTATTTTAAGACATAATTGAGGTTATAGATAGTATGAACTGTGTAGGACTCCAATAGTCCACCATCCTAGTCAGTGAGTATACATATTTACCGACATTTTTTGTTTGAATATTAAACTTTGGCGGCATGTTAAACACAACTTAAAAACATTATTTTCATTAATAATAACATTGTTCAAATTTTTACAATCTGAGAAAAAACCTTTTTAGAAATTGGAGAGTTAATTTTTTATAAGGAAAACCGGGAATTAAGATGGAACTATATTTCTAGAATTTGAGAGGCCCCCTTGTTCTATTTCCCCTGAGAGTTCTTTTATACTATCTTTGATATTTTTTTAAAAATTTCCATCTAAAATCTGTTAGATTTTAACCAAACTTTACATTGATTTTAGATAACCAACTTATATAAATTCTCAAAACTATGTAAAGATCAAATAAACTTTTATTATCAAATGTTAAGAAATCACTTATATTAAAGAAAAATAAAATAAAATAATATAAGTTTACATTTTTTATCATTCGACCTTTCAAACCAATATATGACATAAATTGGAGAAAAAAAATTTGAAAATAAAAATTAGTCAATTGTCATGATGAAACATAATTTTATATTATATTTTCATTTAAATACATCTAAAATATCAAATATGAGTGGTTTTTAATTAATATGTTAGTGACTAAATGACCAAATTTACTCAATTTTATAGAAAAATAACTAAATGCTAGCCATGGTTGTAGTCTAGATATCAATATAAAATTATATACCTATGCCAGTCGGTATAAAATGAAAAAAAAATGTGTTAAGAATAATACTTACCACATTATATACATTCTTAATCATTTATCTTTAACACTTTCCTAAAATCATTAATTGTATTTGCTAATTGAAGACTAATTATTATCCAGGTGGCTTGTTGAACCGTTCTCGTTAATCATTAATTAAGACTTCCAAGTCATTCATAATTGCTCAGAAGACTCACGCAGCCTGTCCCTCCCCCCTCCCTCCCATACTCTTCTCATCCTATCCACCCCGCCTACCCCTACTACCACTTTCTGAACTTCGATCTAATCTCTGGGTTAATGAGACAATGGCTTACATATATGTATAGTGATAGCTTGATAGACTAATTGAGTTCAATCCGCGGTTAAATTTAAATCACGTGTCTTAGCGTACCTAAAATGGGTTCGGGTGAACCTTGATTGAAATTCATACCATCCCAGTCCTCAAATCAACATTTAAAGAAAGGAGGGGAAAGTGTTTTTTTAATGGCTAAAACCCATTGATGCGTATAATTTTTCATTAATTGTATTTTATCTAGAACCAATTTAATACTACCCTTAAATTCTTTTTCTTAGAAAAAGAATACCATTGTGATAATTATTTGAAAAATTCTTAAAGAGATACATTTTGAGCTGATTCGTTTAAATAATTTTTTCTTTACAAATATGCAGTTTTCATAGATCACTCATCAGTGCCATGTTAAGATTAAACTCTTATTTATCTAAATAAATTATTTAACATGCAAAACACTTCCCAAAAATATTTTTTTCAAACCAAATCGTTAAAAAAATTTTAAAACTATTTCAATTTAAAAAAAAATCAATTATTGGTGTACTGGCCTTAATTTTAGAGCTTTAATAAAAATCTCAATTTGACATTTAGGTATGATTATCATCCAAATATCAATTTTGAACGAAATATATATACTATCACTTCAGTTGTCCCCAAATATAAAAATACACTAGGGACAAATTGAATTAAAATAACTTTTTTTTAGTTTGGTGCCACCAAAAGCATTAAGAATAACTATAATCTTTATTTCTAAATTGTTCTAAGGTAAAATACTTTCTCCATATTATAAAATAAAGATTAAACAGTAATAAGAAATTACGAAAACTAGTTTTTACTCCAAGAAACTACTAACTTTTGATGAAATTGTATGATAAATTTAATATGGTTCAATACCTTAGCACAGTTGATAGCGTGTCTGTCTACTGAGCTAAGGGCTCTATATTCGATTACCGATATGACCAAAAAAATATCATTGGTGAAATGTGGGTTTCTCCTTTCACAGTGGTGAATTAATGGGTAGGGATGGTTGTTATGTTTGTTCTAAATTTAAGTTAGTTTATAAGTCGTGTGCTGATATAATCACTCAGTTTGGAAAGTGAACGTTAAACACCCCAATTAAATGAAAAGGAAATGACTTAAAACAATTTTGCAAGTAGGGTTTGAAACACAATTTCTTAAAGGATATTTTTTCTGTATAAAATATTGTAATATGCAAGTTTGTGTATAGCGACCGTTAGCTATTTATGTTACGAGATATAAACAACATTTTAGCTGGGATCGTTTGTTATGAATATTTTATCACGATAGTAATTCTGAGTAAATATTATTATATTATTAACCAGATGAAGCTTCCATCGGCAAATTACGGCCCGTAAGGTATTTTTATGTAGACCACAAGCTATAACTAATACGAAAAAACTAGTGATACAAATAACAGAGTTAAAACATATATTTTTATGGAAGTATCTACATTTTTTATTCAACATACCGATAAACAATAAAATTACAAACAGTTTTAATTTTAACTACTAAATTTACATCTGACATTAAAACAATTATGATTTTTTTTAAATTTATCTATAAATATATTTATTATATTTTATGACACCCACTTCAGTGGCCGCTACTCTCGTGTTGGACTAGATTGTTGAAGACAGGGAGAACTGGGTTCAATCCCTGTCAGGTGCACTCAGGGCGGTTTTTCCTAAAAGGTTTTCCACTCTGCCTCCACGAAAATGCGGGTTAATTTCCTCTAGACTGAGCTTTCCTAATCCATAACCCATTAGTGTAATTAATATATAGGAGTACCACCCGAATGGCTGATAAGACGTGGTGCTAAAAAATGTATATAATAATTATTTTATTTTATTTGGTGGCCCATTCTTTCATTTAAATTCTTAATGTGGCCCTTTAAACAAAAATGTGTCCCTGGCCTGACTATGAAGAGTTAAGTAATAAAGGTATGTGTACCCACATTCCATCGCGCATGGCCTTCACTTGAGTGTCTCGGAAAATAAGTGGTCACAATGACCAACGGATATGGATATAGTCCATTAATTTGTTTTGCTCAACTATTATCTTACGGCTCATAGAGAACATAGCTTTAAGAGCCTCAGAAAGTTACATAGGCAATAAGAGACACAGTCAAGTAGACTGTGTTGCTCAACTTCTATCTCACGGCGCACAAGGTTGCATTTTTCTTACCACCTGGATACTGATACTTTATGTGAGAAATCCAAAACCATTTACGACTTTTGATTTGTTAAGTAATATATTTAAGCAATTTTTTTTACCACTTTTATACTACTATTCCTTCTACCCTTTATGTTCTATTGTTTCTTTTTAACCTTTAAGCTCTTTCTGCACGTTTTACCTCTTTTCACCCCGTTTACCATTATAGATATTTTTACACTTTTCCCTGTTTTAGTCTTTTTTGTTCCTTTGACTCTTTTTACCATTCTTATTACTTTTCGACCTCTGTGCCCATTTCACCTTTTTAATTTTACTATACACTTTTGACCCTTTAATTTAACCTTTTTATCCTAGTTTTATTTAAAAATTTTATAATATTTACTTTTTACCCATTTTACCCTTTTTTGCACTTTTTACTCCCTTTACATGCTGTACCCAGCTTTGCCCAAGAGAAATATTTTAGGGTAACATGATTAATTAAATCTAATCTTTTTTAAAAAGGTTATAATAATGGGAAAAAGGATTAAAATGATAAAAAGGGTATTAAAGGAAAAGAGTAAAAAGTTTTAAAAAGACGAATAGTAAATTTAATAAGAATAGTATAAAAGTTAAAAGTGGTAATACTCACATAGGCTGTAATGTTATATAATAATTGTATCAATGTGGAGCTCTTCCATTTACCTGGCTTAATTTTGAAATTCGATATGTTCAGACGTCATTCACTTCTCCGGGAATGTCGATTGACTTACATGTCAAACTACTATTTTATACCAGATCAAAAAGTGATTTTATATTATTTTTAGGAATATTGAGGAAATGCCCTTTCCCAGTTAATGCTTTTTATTATTCACATTTAAGGATCAGAACTTAATGATGGTTTGGGGTGATTTTTATACCCCTATGACAAATTTCAATCTTTTACCACACTGAAAAGTAATTTTACTATTTTGGTTTTGGAAATTTGGTAAGCCCCCGTTTCCCCAGCCTCTTTTCTAAATAAGTAGTATTTAAAATTAATTTGGTTTTTTGTTATTGGAGTAATCTCTCTACGTTCCTTGGCAAATCTACATTTTCTGCCTCACCTAAAAGGATTTTTTTTACTTTACAACACTCCCCCTTCTCCGGGATTTATCCGTTTAAAATCTTAATTTTTTATGGTTATTTTGAATGTTCTTTATACCTTCTTGTAGGATTTAAGTTCTATATCCCACAGAAATGAGTTGTTTCTATTGGTATTAGAAATTGTAAACCTCCACCCCTTTCCATTTAAGCAACTCCTACTTATAAATTTCCAATTTTAAGACAAATTAGTTTACCTCAAGCTGTCCTTCTATCTGCTTGCCAAATTTAAATTTTCTACAACATCTACATTGTGTTTTTTTATTAAGGGCCCCCTCTTCCGCCCCATTGTTTCCTAAAGTCCCAAACAAAAATTTCAATTTTTGACCACACCGTTAATTAGTTGATAAATATAATTTTTTGAAATGTTGAAACCCCTACCTTTCTTTTTCTATAAATCACTCTACAAATTCCAATTATTAAGATTTATTTGACTATTTGGAGCTGTCTATAAAAATATCTGCTATATTTTAATTTTCTTCCTTGACTACTTTTTCTTCTTCTAAGTATAGCACCACTCACCCCCATTTTGAAATTTTATTTGTTTAGGTTTTTCAGATTATATGGGGAAAAATCTCTACCTTTCTGCCAAATTTCAGCTTTTCAGGTCATATTTCAATCTTCTTTTTTACAAACACAATGTTCCAACCCCCGTTCCCCCCCCCCCTTATGGGTTGTATTTAACAAAATCCCTTCTTATCGGGTGCCTGAAAGTAATCTCTCTTCCAAATTTCATGTCCAGGGGTTTAGGGAAATACGGTTATGGGTCTCAGGACTTTCGTCTTTATATTATATAGATTCTTGAAATAATATTGATTCATTTGATTTACTAGGTAAACTATTTTCTACTCTAAACCTCATTTAGTAAGAATCTACATATTAGATATTTATTTACATAAAAATATGATATATATAGTTACAAATAATTTTTATTTAATTGCTAGTAAACTAGTTGAATAGGTGATGGTGCAATCACACACTTAATAATATGAATTAATTACATTCACTTTGTAATTATTTAGAGATTTGGTTCTCTTTCCTCAGTTCTAAGATGCTATATTTTGAATTGACTACTATTTAATTTTTATAAAAAAAGCTCTTGCAAGTACGCTTTATTTAATTTCAATCTTTAAAAAATTATCATTGACATTTGTTATGAATGATTATTATTAATAGTGATTTGTGTAGTAATCGTGCAACTGAAAATGTAACCAAAAGGAAACTCATCTACATTGGTTCTGAGAAACTATTGAAAAGAAAAGGCAGTGAAAACTTTGTGGATGTCAACCACCAGTGTACTCACCAAATGTTAGAGTTCCCGACCTGTTATTCGATCCTGACCAATGGCAATGTGACTCAAACGTGTTAGACCACTCGGCTACCACCGGGAGGTGGCAACTTCTATATTTGATACGGTTATTTAAAACGGGGAAAATTTTTTTTTATGATTTTTAATGGGATATCGAACTGGGACTTTGTAATTCTTTTGATCACACCTTCTTGCAGTTGGCAATTCCCCACTCACACCCACCAGTTTGGGTTGTACTCATATAAACTAAGTATGTACTCTATTCAGTGACCGCGTGGTCTAACGCACTATTCTCGTGTTGGACTAGACTGCCGAAAAGGGTAGTTGGGGTTCGATACCGGTCGATTGCACTGAGATGGTTTTCCACTCACTCTTTATGAAAATAAGGGTACATTTAATATTAATTCAGCCTTCTTATTCCCAAACCTATTAGTGTAATTAGTATATAGGCGTAAAAACCGAATGGGTAGTATGACGCGGTGCTAAGAAAAATCAAAACTAGTTACGCTTATGTGTTAGGGATGATAAAAATGGAATTGAGGGGTATTATCATATTTGCGTGGATGGAGAGTGGAAAAACTAATATAGTCTACATGGGCCATGCATTTCATCGGAAGGAAAAAAAATAGATCCACAACTAGCAATAATTTTAGTTATTTAACTGTGAATTAAAACCAATAAATTTAAAAATATTTGATCCTATATTTTAATTTTGAACGCTGATAAGCAAACTTGGTGAATGTCAATAACAAAGCATAATTCAACTTAATTATATTTTTAAAATTTAAGTAACAGTACTAGTTATGATTGCTGGCTACAATTACATATGAATAATAAAATAGGGCCCATCCATGTAAAAGTCTGGTTCACAAGTCTGGCTCGGCGAGCTAGGCTCAATACATATCTACCACACACGTTCTTCCACCAGCACGAGCGGTCCTTTAACTGTGGTCAAACATTTCAATATCTACAGTGAGTTTTTTTGAAGCAGCTATTACCATTTTAGACGAATGTGGCATGTTTGCGAGAGCAAAAACTATTTTGATTTAGCGAGCTAGCGACGAGCCGAGCCCCACCGAAGGTCCTGGCGAGACAAGCCGAACTCTGCTCGTCTGAAGCTACAAGCCCGGCTCGTGTCACCCCTCCAACGTACGATCCAATAGCGAGCTAACGACGAGCCGAGCCTCACCGAAGGTCCTGGCGAGACAGGCCGAACTCTGCTCGTCTGACGCAACAAGCCCGGCTCGTGTCACCCCTCCAACGTACGATCCAATAGCGAGCTAGCGACGAGCCGAGCCTCACCGAAGATCCTGGCGAGACAAGCCGAACTCTGCTCGTCTGACGCAACAAGCCCGGCTCGTGTTACCCCTCCAACGTACTATCCAATAGCGAGCTAGCGACGAGCCGAGCCCCACCGAAGGTCCTGGCGAGACAAGCTGAACTCTGCTCGTCTGAAGCTACAAGCCCGGCTCGTGTCACCCCTCCAACGTACGATCCAATAGCGAGCTAGCGACGAGCCGAACCCCACCGAAGGTCCTGGCGAGACAAGCCGAACTCTGCTCGTCTGACGCTACAAGCCCGGCTCGTGTCACCCCTCGAACGTACGATCCAATAGCGAGCTAGCGACGAGCCGAGCCCCACCGAAGGTCCTGGCGAGACAAGCTGAACTCTGCTCGTCTGAAGCTACAAGCCCGGCTCGTGTCACCCCTCCAACGTATGAGTTTGTAAATCGAGTTGAGCCGGGCCGGACTTGCAATTTAGACTCGTACGTGGATGTTCCCCTTAAGTGCTTGGATAAAAAAAATGTAATGGTCCTGGATATGTCAAGGCGGTTAACCGAAATGATACCCACGTCTGTGGCCAAGTAGTCTTACGTGCTACTCTCGCAGTAGACTAGTCTGCCGAGCACGGGGAGATCGAGGTTCAAATTCCGGTCGGGTGTACTCAGGGTGGTTTAAAAAAATGTTTTCCAATCCCCCTTCATACCCTCTCGCAGATACGGGTACAGTTCCTATTAATATAGCTCTACTCATCCCTAAAACTATTAGCTTAATTAGTACATAAGCGTATAGCACAAACGGGTAGTAAAACGTAATTTAAAAAAAAAACTGAAATTATATACGGTTTGAAAGTAAGTATGCCGTTATTACTCGATACGAGTACATATTAAGACTCTTGGTACCATTGTTGATAGTTTAATGTTGTTTTATTGCTTGCATAGGTAGGCATGTGGTCTAATATAGTTGATCTCATTTAATTTTCTGGGAAGTGGGAATAGGAATGTTGGGAGATGGCGTTGAGAATGAAGTTTGTGAAGAGCATGTTAGTTGTTACGAGGAGAAACGGGTTTAGGAATGAAGTTATCCGGGAAATATTGGGGATACAGTGAGTACATGAGATAGTAGAGGAAGCAAGGGTGAGAAACTATGGTCATGTAATAAGGAAGGGAAAAGAAATAAACCCAAGGAGAATGATGGCGATGAAGTATGTAGGGAAAATACCACAAGAGAGACCAAGTAGGAGATGAGAGGAGCAGATAACGGCAACTATGCGATCGAGAGGAGAATAACGGAAGCGATTAGAGCAGGAAGAATGGTAAAAGGACAGAGAACGATTGAAACATTTTACTAAATTGACACGGTCACAAATTGTAAAACATTTGATAATGAGTTTGGTTTGACTGTGATGGTGATGTTTTGGTTCAAATCCCTGCCAGATTTCAGTGGGCTTTTCCCTTAAGGTGGGGTGCTAGTGAGCGTGAGTTTAGGGCAGTGTTTTTGAAGTTTCTATAGCATAAACATTTTTTGGCTTAAATAAATCAAACATTTCTTCTATAGAAACATAGAGTTTAGTTTTCTGCATATGCTAATCTCAACAGTTCTTGAATATCTATCAAAGGTGTCCTGGAATTTAATGACAACTTTTTCTCGTTGGTTAAAAAGTTTTGTCACCAAATGCCGCCATCCTCATGACAAATATTCAAGAACTGTTGAGATTAGTATGTGCATAAAACTAAACTCTATGTTTATATAGAAGAAATGTTTGATTTATTTTGGCCAAAAAATGTTTATGCTATAAAAACTGCAAAATTAATGCACTAAATTCGCTCTCACTAGCATGACACCTTAATTTCTATTATCACTCTCCTTACACGTAAATGTGTATATATATTATTCTAAGATCTTACCTTACCATGTTAATTTAATTAATATAGATGCATATAGCCCGAAAGGATACTTGGACGTAGTGTAACAATAGTTCTTTCGCCTACATTCTGTTAATTTGATTTGTAGTTTGTATGTTAGATTTTAATAAAATTTGTTACCCGTTTCAGTGGCCGCATGTTCTACTTATAATAGGCTACTTAGCACTGCATCTTACTACCCATTCGGTGTATACGCTTAAGTACTATTTACGCTAATGAGTTAGTAATTGGTGAGGTTGAATTTGGAGGAAGTAAGCCCGTATTTGCATGAAGGGCGAGTGGAAAACAATTTAGGAAAAACCACCCCAAGATAGCGCGAGCGAGATTCGAACCTCGATCTCCCCGTCCTCGGCAGTCTAGCTCAACACAAAACTAGCGCGTTAGCTAACTACGCCACCAAGGCGGGTCAAAAGTTTATGTAATATTCTATATTGGTTAAGATATTTTTTTATTATTTTCTTATGAGAAACATTTATACATTTATTATTAAAGAATTTATTTTAATTTGAATCATAAAAATGAGGTCAATGGAAAGTTTATAAGCTATGTCTTTGCTTAGCAATGAATACAATAAAACACACTTTTTTTACTAGAACAAAGGCAAAGAAATGATTAAATTATAAATAGACACATCTCTGATCTATTTTTCTGATGAAGAGATGCTGATGTTCATATTCAGGCTCAAAATTGGTATTTTGAGCCAAAGTCCACGAAATAAGGTAGATTTACGCATCTTTTTGACGCATGATTTTAAAAAGTCTTTCTCTAAGCATTTTTAGATATCCCTACAGATCATCCTGCTCTTTCAAATAGTATTCTGTTACACTATCCGCGATCCATCCAGGCTATCCGAATTGTATAATTAATGAGGTAGAAATGAGTGCTTCGATGGCCGTATGATTAAAGGCGTCACTCTCACAAGAGACTGTGGTCGGGGCTCAAATCCCTTCTCGCAAATGTAGGTTCACTTCATCTATATTCAACCTTCCTCACCCATAGCTTACTAAACGTATGACCTGAATAAGTAGTATAATGCGTTGATATAAAAAAATAGGAGCTAGGATGTTACTATTGTTTGAAAGTATAAACAAATTGGTGTAAAGAGAGGAGAAAAATATTTATAAAAAATCTTCTTCAGTTCTACCGGCAAATTTTCGAACCATGGCCTTCTCCTCACAGGCAAATTAGATAAGACAAGAAGGGAGCCTTTGTCAGCATAGTCACTAGAGCGGATAGTTTTCAAATGACATTAAACTATCACTGTCTAGCTACGATTGAATTGTAGGTGATGGTAGAGCCATGGTTCAAATCCCAGTAGGATGTGTTGATGTTGGTTTTTCATTTGTGGTTTCTCAATCTACCACTATGCTTATGCGTTTACATTTCCACTAGAAATCTGCCTTACTCAGTGCTTTTTTTTTTAGCTCTAAGTCTCAACACCCGTTTGGGTTTTAAGATTATGTACTCATATACTCTAATGCTGTGGTTTTAAAACCTTTTTAGATTGAAACCCTTGGTCATGACAAAATGTCTAATGTACCCCCACGATAGATTTTCCCCAAATTACAAATATCAGATAATCGAGAAAAGAGAAAATTTTCCCTCAGCTGCCTCGAAAATTCCCTACCACTTTGTTTTCCCGCCACATTTTGTTCTATTTTGATTTTGACAATTTTCCCTTGAGAGCTGCTTGCGTGCCCCTGGGGGTGCACGTACCCTAGTTTGAGAACCACTGCTCTAATGTGTCAGGGATGTGAATGGTTAAACTTAGAGGAAGTGTACCCATATTTGTGTGGAGGAAGAGTGTAAAATTATTATTATTATTATTATTATTATTATTATTATTATTATTATTATTATTATTATTATTAGCACCGCGTCTTACTACCCGTTCGGGTTATACGCACTTACGCTAATGTGTAATGGTAGGGTGATTGCGAGATGAAATGGAGGACCTACAGTTTAACGTGGAATCCGAACCACGGTGGAGGCCTGGCATTCCTCACATTCACAAGTTGTGATTAATACACGTCTTGTCAGAGGTGAAGGAAGGGTTCGGCAATCAGATAAATTTGTGCTGGGACCAAGGATCGAACCCCGGACCCCCAGCACAGAAGTCTGACACCTTATCCCTAGACCACCAGGTCACTGAAGAGTGTAAAACCATTTAGGAAATTCATTACTTATTACACCCAACCGGGATTTGAACCCTGATCTTCCCATCATCAGCAGTCCAATTTATTGCGAGTGTGACGCCTTAGACCTTGCGGGTACCAGCGCTATTACTGTAGCGTAAGTGATGCGTACAAATTACCTGAACGCGTAATAAGACGTTTATTTAAAACTAAACAAAAATAATTAACTAAACAAAGCTAAATAATAAAATATATAGTTAATACTGTTGAACCCTTTTCTCTTTAAAAAAAAATCTCATTCTACTTTCTTTAATTTGGATTCTGTTCTGTAGAGATACAACGTTTACCCTCCAGTTACTGTACTTTAAAAGCTAATATTCTACAAAATGTCACCGCAGAATAACGGATGACCTGTCGGTCCCACGCTCACTCTAGCGGCTACCCAGGGAGTTATTCATAAAAAAAAAAAGCACATGTGTCGCCGCGGAGGGAACAGACGAAGACCGAACAGACTCGCGTGACTCCCCCAAACAACCCTCCACCCATCTCCACCCCCTCATCCCCAGCCTACATTGGGATTTTAAGGCTAAGCCTATGTGCGAAGGAGACCTCTCTCCCTCCTTCTCTGGATATACATCGCAAGGTTCTGTTGAGGAACGTATTCATGGATATGCGACGTAATTCGCTCCTTTAGGCGGGATTGGAAATGAAGGATTGTTCTATTTCGTTCCGTTGGCGTTTTGATACGTTCTGTTTCTTATGTGAAGGACATGACAAAAATAAATTTAAGATGTTCATAAACATTAGGGCCAGTTTCATAGTCAGATTTATTACGCCTCAAGTGCGGCGCTATACTAAATACAAGACGTCACCTACCTGAAATTGAATGGAATGGGCCAGTTTCATATGCGAAACTGGCCCATTCCATTTCGTTCTAGGTAGGTGTCGTCCTGTATTTAGTATCGACTCGCACTTTAGGCTCACTAAATCTGAATATGAAACTGACCCAAAGTGGTTTTGGAAAATATTTTGTTTCTAAATGGAACGAAGATAATGGAGAGTTATTATGGGTTTGAGACGTTGTACTCGTTACAAAACATGGTTAGGATAGTCAATCCTTGCAGGTTAAGCTTGTCAGGAAGATGAATGGGAGATACTAAAATCGTGCTCAGGGTATTGACCGGCCAACCTAATGGGAAGATACCATTGGGAAGAACTAGACATGGATGGGAAGATAACATTATAATGGAGCTGAACAAGCGAGTGTGTAATGAGATGGACTGGATAGAATTAGGTCAAGCTAGAATAGGTGGAGTGCGTTAGTAGGTGCAGCAATGAACTTTCGTAGTTCCCAATGCTATAGAGTGAGTAAATAAGTATGTAAGGACATTTATTATATTGATTGAAGGAAATCCTCAACGTCTCCAAAGAGTTTATATCCAAAACCTTGTACATTTAATATTTCTGGTTTTAAGATTGTATACAATTCTGTATATCTAATCTAAAATAATGTTTATGGTCATCTATTTTCTTTTTACATAAGTTTTAATAACGGTTCACTTAAACATTATTATGAATATTACCATATGCACATTTTCAGGAAACTAAATTATTCGAGATAGGTTAGAATTTAAGGGAAAAAAATAAAATGATAGTTTTAAGGAAATCATTGCACATTTTAAAGTGAATAGAGGGTGGATGTAAAAAAATATATAACCACATCTTTCTATTTGCCTTTTTCTCTCATATTATCTCATATTCACTCTCTCTCATACTCTTTCTCATACTTTCTCTCATACTCTCTCATACTCTCTCTCATACTCTCTCTCATACTCTCTCTCATACTCTCTCTCATACTCTCTCTCATACTCTCTCTCATACTCTCTCTCATACTCTCTCTCATACTCTCTCTCATACTCTCTCTCATACTCTCTCTCATACTCTCTCTCATACTCTCTCTCATACTCTCTCTCATACTCTCTCTCATACTTTCTCTCATACTCTCTCTCATACTCTCTCTCATACTCTCTCTCATACTCACGCTCTTTCATACTCTCTCTCATACTCTCTCTCACTCTCTCTCTCTCACTCTCTCACTCTCTCACTCTCACTCTCTCTTTCACTCACTCTCACTCTCTCTTTCACTCACTCACTCTCTCTCTCTCTCTCACTCTCTCACACAATCACCAACATTAACTCATTCTCCCTCACTCTCTCATAATCTTCCAACTCACTCTCTCGCACTTCTTTTCTAGCTTTAAAAATATCAATCTCACAATCACTTATACAATTACACCCTCACTCTCATATTTTATCAATTTCTAACTTTTTTTCTCTATACATAATGCAATAATTTGATTAGCCCATTTCCACTAGTTGAGAATATGAGAAAATGTCAGAAACAATTTTTACAAACGGCCACTTATTTCAAAGGTTAAGAGTCCAGGATGTTGGCAAAAATAGAAGCTTACAAAAAAAATCCAATTTTGTAAGAAAATATTCATTTTTTCTGTTGTGCGCGCACTGGCTCATCTGTACAATCCATTCTTTGTTCACATCACCATGGAAACCATGGTTAGTGTATGATTGTATATCGGTAAATACAATATTTCTCTTTGGTTAAAAATAACTGGATTCTTACTAGAGTGCTACGGTACAGCAAATTTATAGAGAACTGAGAGAGGGGTTGTTTTAAAGTTCTAACCGTGGTGTGAAGATAAAAAATTATTCTTTGTTTAAAAATAAACACAGTAAGATCAAAATCAATGGAAAGTTGCCTTTGACGAGTAAACCTTTACCTGTAAAGTCAAGTGAGGCTTTATTCTATAGAAGTTTTCTCAATTAAAAAAAGTTTTGGATACATTTTTGCGCGATAATTTGCAGCCATCTTTGCAATGATCCAAAAGTTTAAGAAAAAAAAGTTACTCATCTCAACAAGGCTTATACATTACTAAATTTTAAGCCTGTCCATGAAATGCTGATGTCCTTATGCACCAAACTAACAAAACCAAACCTTCAATTATTTGAAGATGTATGAAAGGATAGGTGTCACTATCGATATAGAATGTACTGCCAATGACTGGGAGATCAGGGTTCAAATCTCGGTCGGTTTTGCTAGAGGGCTTTTTACTCTCCCTCCGCACTACCTCTAAAATTCAACGTTCTTCATCCCTAACAGATTATCGTGATTTGCGCATATACGTATAGCCCGAAAGGGTAGTAAAACATGATGCTTAAGAAAAAAAAGTATCCTGTTAAATTTTGGAGCCCAGCGTCAACACGTCATATATACCCACAAGCCAACGATCAAAATTTGTATTTATAAGTTTTTCATTTGTTAATCTGCTGTCTTTTAGTTAGACCAGTAATTGGGTTGAATGAATACATATCTTGGCTTTGTAAATATAATGCTCAAATTAAATAAATGTATTTAACGTTTCCTGTAACATTTTCACTGACCAAAGAAACACATTTTGCTAAATATTATTAATACAAATTAACCAAACCATAAACACAGATCACTGCATTATAATCCGCAATTTCTCTTTGTATTTGAGATTGGAATTTATTTTTTAGGTTTTCCTTGCTTTTGAAATACAAATAACATGTTGACGAATTAAAATGATTAAAAAAATCGGACTGAGCAATGTTTGGATGTTTGCTTTGACTTACATAGCTCGAGTGGAAGCATGGGCTGTAAAGTGCTGGCTTAGATTATATGATGTAACGAGATAGAAACGTTAAAGGAGAATGCTGACCATTCATAACAATATTTTTTATAGTTGGTCAGGAAAAGGGGCTGTCACAATTCCATCGATACCGCAGGCAGTTACGCTTCCCAACGTCGGACCATATCAGACTATACGTTTGTGTCATCAGTAGTACTTGGACCTAGAGGGCATCCGTTGAGCCTAGGGTTCTGAGATCGAGCTATGAAGGCGTCATTCCCTTCCATTGGTCTGAGTTTCCACGAGTTAAGCGAGTTATTCCAGTCTTTTTATTTCTTTTATATTTCATGTTAACATAATATTTTGTATTATCCTTTAGTCACTAATATTAAATCAAAATTCGTAACCCTGCGTATTATTTCAAATCCATAAAATTATGCCTGCAACCTGACCCCTTCCTCAAGCTATTCTGACAGATCAAGCCCACGAGGTGTAGGTCACGACACTAACTTTATTTTTTCGGTCAACAATGATAACATTTTATTATTTTAATTGAATAGGTATTGATACAGTAGAGTCTCGGAAACTCGACGTTACGTGTAACTTGACATTCCGTGTAACTCGACACGCACACGTGCACACAGTTGTTGGCGCCAGTTATCACAATCCAAGATCATTCAAATGTTTAACCTTTCAGTTTATTTGTGTAACTCGAGTGGACCAGTCATGCTGTGGTGTTCTTACAAGTGCTGTGTTTGTTAGTTTTCCAATTCAGTAAAGTGTTATTCGAATAAATACAATATTATATGTACAGTACTATACTGTATTTATGTATATTACACATATGTATATACACCATTATATTAACACATATATATTGTACTGTACGTATATTACTGTTACTGTACCGTACTACAGTACAGTACAACTGTACCTATAATATTCAATACTGTACTGTGAGTCATCCTTGTTTAGTAAACATAACATAGTAAAAAATGCATCTTATGCAAGTTCATTCGTAAAACTCGACACCATCTAAGTCCACATTAGGTCGAGTCTCCGGGACTCTACTGTTCTTACTATCCTTCAAAAGTGACGGATACACATCACATGAATTGAGATATGTGTATGACAACGGGAAAGTAGATATTGTAACTTTAGATCAAACTAGACTCTAACTAGATTGATCAAACAAATACCAGGAGTTAAAAATATTTTATGTACATTAGAGTAAAAATTATTTCATCAAAATGAGAAGGAAGAGGATGTATATGTTAATTTTAGGAAATAAAAATTACTTAGATGTAAAAAAATTAAATAAAAAAAATCATCAAGCCTTTTTGCCATGTGTAGCCCAAAACAAATATGTACCTTTGTAAAGATCATAACAATGCTTCGTAAAACGTTCACATGCATGGCCTGAACCTTTAGAAGGGAACAGTTCTGAAAACCTTTTCCTCCCCCCAAAGACTCCAGCCTCGGGGCTGGTTTCATTATTAAAACATTCCATTGTGTGGAGTTTTTTTTCACCCCTCTTTCTAGATGTTTTTTAACCTTACCCCTGAGTTCCACCATCCGCTTACCACCTTTCCCCCCCTTCCACCCACAGCGAAGAGGTACTGCAACGTACAGGTTTAATGTAATTTATAATTAGGGGCCAATTTTGTTGTCTTTCCTTTCGCTTCTATTTTAAATCCCAAACAAACCATGCATTATTTAGGTTTCCGTGGTGATAATAGACCTGTGATAAAGGTTTAGGTAGAGCTTGATGCGTTGAGATTGGTCCATTTCCCTCCAAGCTTCTGAGAGAATGCTTAGTTTCAAATGTAATGTGAAATATTTCTTTTAATTATTTTTTTATCACCTCGTCTTATTACTAGTTTATGTTATTAGCATTAATATGTACTAATTTCTCTAATGTGTTAGGGATGAATAAGGTTGATTTTAGAGCAAGTGTTTTCCTCATTTTCATAGAGTAAGAGTAGTAAACCATTTAATAAAAACCACCCTCAATACATCCAACCGGGATTTGAGCCCAGGTATCCCTGGCTTGCAGTTCAGTTATTACAAAGTGACGCCTTGGATCAGAAGTAGAGAAAATTTTTGATATTACAAGCTGCACGGGTTTTAAAATCAATTGGGGGGGCCATTTTGAAAAAAAAAGTAGAGAAAATATTTCAGTTTTTTATTTCTCATAAGGCAATTAGCTATTAATTTATTTTTATGAACACAATTGTTTGTTTGTTTGTTACGTGTTTTGTGACCAGATAAAATCAGTCGTTGGGCAGAGCCCTCCCGTGGGCCAGTTTTCTGACCGCAGCCTTAGATGATTTGACATCCTTATGGGTTTGGAATTTTTAAATAACATATTATAATAATATTGGTTTGAAAGCTTAATTAATTAATCTGTTTTATGTATCATAGAGTGAAATTATTTTAATGAGGTAAGTTTTTCTAACAATATTTTTTAATATTTGGTGCAACAAATTTTTCCGTTTAAATATTAATTTTAGTGTAGTTGACTAATAAATAAAATATACGTTAAATTCTAGAACATAAATTTTACATAGCTCAATACCTTATCTCAATTAGTAACACAATCTCCCCCTGAAATAAGTTTCCTAATTTGATTCCTGGATAAATTATTATTCTTTAAACTGAGATTTTTCCTTTCAAAGGGATGAATTACGACTTGGATTCTGGGTTTTGTGTCCGTTCTTAAATTGATTTATTATTTTAAATAGCGTTGTCATTTGGTTAAGAAAGTAAAGACGTATAATCTGAATAGGTAGTAAGACGCGGTGCTTAAAAAGAACACCTCGCATACTTGTAAATATTTTTAATAATAAGAGGGTTTTGATACACCTGGAAAACTTGGAGAGTTTGGAAAAAACAGAATTTTCAAAATTTAGTAAAATTACTAGAATATTTTTTAATATTGAAGCATTTAGCTGAAAGCTTAAAATAGTATGTCTTCGGGTGGATTAAAAGGTGAAGAGAAGAATCAGCCACGCTTATTCAAAAATGTCTTATCACCCCTTAAACAAGGGTTGTAAAGCCACAGATAATTATTTCCTCAACAGTCTAACATCGACACTGTTCTAAACATAAGTTAAATGGCATCAAACTAGTCAGTTTAGTGAATAATGAAATGTTATTACTCTTTTCTTCAATATAATCTGCCTGAGAAAATGCGGACTCCTTTTGGAAAACCTTAAAAACGCAGGGAATTTGGTATTAAGGAAATTGTGGCAGTCCTGTAACAATAATTAATAATAAAATATTAAATAATATATCAAATTACTAAATACCCAACATGTACTGATTCTTTAATTAAAGGTAAACTGGAAGGGGAAGCGAGAAAAAGCCAGTTTTTTTTTTGCAGATTTTATTGCAAAACAATTTTGTTTGGCCAAAAAAATAAAATATGCTCCAGTACAAATCATGGAATTTAATTTTCTTCACATGCTTACATCAACATTTCTTGAACATCTGTCAAGGGTGTTATGGAATTTAATGAGAACTTTTTTCTTATTTAAAAAGTTTGTTAGATAATTCCACCATGCTCATGACAAATATTCAATGTGAAGAAAATTAAACTCTATGTTTGTACTGGAGCAATATATTTTTATTTTGGCCAAAAAGGTGTTTTCCCATAAAAAAAACTGCTAAAACAGTGCCCTTGTCTCGCTTCCTCTTCCATCCAACTTAAGTAAAGGACCTTGGATATTGATGAGAGCACTTGACCGTTGAACCTAATAGTTGATAAGCTTCCAGTTAGGGTGTATGCCTTCATTTGTCACTTAAGAGGAATCTTAGTCTCTCCCCCACCCAGGATAACATATAACTAAGGTAACATCATTGCTGAGGTAATTGCAGATCTTGTGGAGAAAAGATTTATCTTCTCTCTCTCTGTTAACTGTTGACAAATCTCTGATCTCGAACTGTTGCTAACTTTGGCTCTCTCTGTTGATGTTGCCAAATCTCTTGGCTCTCTCTGTTAACTGTTGCAAATCTCTTGGCTCTCTCTGTTACTGTTGCCAAATCTCTTGGCTCTCTCTGTTATTTTTGCTAAATCTCTTGGCTCTCTCTGTTAACTGTTGCCAAACTCTTGGCTCTCTGTTATGTCTGGAGTTGATGTGTTGGGGTAAGAAGGAGCTACTGGCTAGCTCGAATAACCAGTGTTGCGAAACTTTTCTTATATTTGAGGAGAGATCGCCCACAAAAACAAGTGACCACGCTGTAGCCTAATAATAGCCATGCAGTTACCTCAGAGATGATATCCAGTATAGTAGGCCTAAAGCTTGAACCAAACGTCTCATAGTGGTGCATTTTTCTATTTTACACTGGAGTCAGCATTAAGAGAATGGAGAACTATTCTAGCAACATTTTAAAATATAATTTTAAAATAGTTATTATAAATGGAAGGAAAAAAAATAGACAGATCCCAATTTAGACGTTGTCAAGTTAATAAGCCAGAAAACTACACTTTGATGTCTTTAACTGTTTTAGAGTAGTCGTGTGTATACTTTCCCGGTTAATCGGTTGTAAGAAGGCAAAACTTTATCTGAGCTGCCAGATTCTAATAGTATAACCCTATTTAATTAACACCTCCTTAAATAAAAAAACACGTTTAAACCATAAAACCCAATAAAATGGGAAAATAAGTCAAATCCATTTTGAGATGGGAAGGGTATGTATAGAAAAACAACGTTAAATTAGCAGCCTTGGTAGAGGATGGAGCATACTTAGGTCGGCTATGAACAAAAGATTTAACTCTGTTTCAGTGCGTTTGACTAGCTGACACTCGCTTCGGTGGCCGCATGGTCTAAGGTGCCACTCTCGCAATATACTAGACTCCATACAACAGGGAGATCGGAGTTCGAATCTCAGTCGAGTGTATTTAGGGTGTTTTTCACTAAATGGTATTCCACTCCATCCAAGAAGATGAGGCTACATTTTCTCTAAATTCAATCTTTCTCATCACAAACTCATTAGTGTAATTAGTTCATATGTATATAATCTAAAAAAGTAATAAAATAGGCTGGTAAAAAAAGAAACTAGCATTCCAGACTTTTATCAAGCAGCTTGAGGCACTAGTTCTAATCCAGAATAGATACATTAAAGGTGGTATTCTAAGAAATTGCTTACCATTGTTTGTATACATTTATATATAAATTATTGATATACAATAAAGATTCTGCTGCATTTGGTCTTAATAAATATTACCAAGTAAGTTTAGCTAATACAATTTTACGAAGGATTAATTTAGTTGAGTTTAAATAAGTGTTAATCTATAGCTATTAATAGAGGATTAAATGGCCCACAGAGTATCTAATAGATTAATTATAGATAAAGGGATCTTTATAAACAGCTTTTTGGAAATATTTTTTAAATATTTTCAAAAATTTGTATGCTAATAACTGTCCTCTTGCCCAACCAGAATGTAAATGAAATTACTATTAATATGGTTTAAAATAGTATGGAATATGTTTATTTTTAAAATTTGGCATTCTAGTTTTGGTTCATGCCAACTTTTAATACATTTTATTTTTGTTATATTAGAGGTTGCAATTTTTTTTTTCTCCTATTTTTTTCTAAGAACTCACTAAATTTGTATTATGCAATAAATACAGATTTTTTCTTAGATCCATACAACATAGCTTATTTTTGAAGAAAAAAGTATTTGTTTTGAATGATATGATAAATATGATTGAAAAATGAATAAGATTGTAAAATAACATCACATATCTAGATAAGAATAGATGAAAATGTATCATAATATAATAGCTACAACATATTCTATAAAATGTATGTTATTAAAACAAAAGTATTGGTATTAAAAGAATACCTAAAGTTATTTACATTACGTTATGTGTTTCTTTAAGGCATTACAAAAACTCCCGTATCGGAAAATTTTAAAGTATATATTATACCCACTTTCCTTTACCGCCTTCCCTTTATTTCCACAATGTCCAATAAATTCTTTGGGTACTAAAAGGATTCAAGTGTCTTCATCCAGTCAATATTATGAAAACAAAAATTGGTTGTAAAACTTAATTTGGACATTGTAATACTTAGTGTTTGATGTAAGATTGAAAGTTAAGCGAGTTTATGTAGGTATTTATTAAGTTTTGTATCAAATAAATCACATAATATATATAAATCATATATATACATATATTACATATATATAACATATATATATACAGGTGTTCAAAAATTAAACTCCCAAACTGCACAACAAATTATTTGGATCAAAAATAATATAATAACCCTATAAATTTACACTCGAAAAACAATGCTAATAGTCTACTACTAAATTGTGTTCAACTTTTCGGCGTACAGTGCCGGGAGAGTAAAGCTGTGCAGGCATGCGTGTACAACAAGTTGCATAGGAGTTAGGCGCGTGGGATTACACACCTCGACATCTTCTAGCACGGCATCACAACATACCACAATTAATAGTAAAAACACAACAGTCCATTTAGAAAGGGGGATACCTTATACCATCATTAATGGTCCCGCATCACTGAAAGTGACGTATGCAGTGCCGCGTGCCTAGCTCCTATGCAACCTGTCGTACACGCATGCTTGCACATATTTGTTCTCCCGGCGCTGTACGCTGAAACTTTGAACACAATTTGATGGTATTGGCATAGTTTTCCGGATGTAAGTGTAAAATAATATTTTATTATTTTTAGTTTAAACAATCTATATGTGCAGTTAGGGCGTTGGGACTCCGTATGCCCTATATATATATATATATATATATATATATATATATATATATATATATATATATATATATATATATATGTGTGTGTGTGTTTTTCTACGCATAGTAGTCTAAAAGTTTTTGAATAACTGTAACGGGCTTTGTATAATTTGACCGAGAATTTTTATTTTCATTTAAAAAGCTTTGGCTCAAATGCCACAATGTTAATTTTTAAATATGAAGAACTGTGGAAACTACAAAAACTATTATTATTATTATTATCAGCACCGCGTCTTACTACCTGTTCGGGTTGTACGCACTTACGCTAATGTGTAATGGTAGGCTGATTGTGAGATGAGATGGAGGACCTACAGTTTAACGTGGATCCGAACCATGGTGGAGGCCTGGCATTCCTCACATTCACAAGTTGTGATTAATACACGTCTTGTCAGAGGTGAAGGAAGGGTTTTGGCAATCAGATAAGTATGTGCCGGGACATAGGATTGAACCCTGGACCCTTAGCACAGAAGTCTGACACCTACCCCTAGACCATCAGGTCACCTAACTACAATAATAATAAAACTAAACTACACTTATCTACTTACGCATTTTTTTAATATTTGCTAAAAAAGGTTTTTTGCCTCAAAACTACGGACCTTAACTCGCTTTCCTATCTACTCCCCCTTAACCTATTAATTTAAACCAATTACAAGGAACTTTGGGACTTAACTATCCTTTTATGTCATGGTGTATACAATGAGACGTTAATAATGTTTACTTTGTGTTAATTAGTTAAAATGCTTAGACATATACAAATTACATGTGACTAATATTATATGTTTTATTTGTTACAATTAAATTACTATCTAGTTCCTCAAAAATAACGTAAAAAAAATAAAAAGTTTAGTAATGAGAAAGTATAATAATCTTGTTAGATCTAGTATTAATACAAATAAAAATCCGTTATATAATTTTCTATTAACTTTAATAAGTTACTAAGTAACCGCTGATGAGAGTATTTACAAATAATAAACAAATTTTACATACAAATTTCTTTATGAGCTTAAGAATAATATTTATGGCTGCCAAAATACTAGTAATTAATTATTTTTCAATACCCAAACATAATTATTGTTTTGAAATTGATAACTATGAAAATAAAATAGTATGTATATAGTATAATACTATAAATTTAATTATTATAAGCGTTACTAGCACAAAAATTAAACAAATTTTGATCATATTTTCATTAGAAAGATTTTCTTACCCATTTATAAGTGTACGACTGTGGAATATATTACAAGATTGAGAGTTTGATTTAATGTATGTCAAAATAAAATGTATATATTTGTAAAGTCTGTTTAGTTTAAAAATATTTTCAAACCAAACAAAGCTACATAAAAGAGCGGACAACATTAAAAAAATAGTTACGAATTATTTCAACATATCGATATTATTTGTGATTTCACAACACATTAAAGTTTAAGAAGAAAAGTTAAAATACACTAATTAATTCTAAAGTAAATAATAAAGGAAAATATACAAATTAAGAAACTTATCAAACTGTTTTAGTAGCACTATGATCTTTAAAAATATATAATTAAAAAATATGTACACAAATATAAAATTATCTTGTAATTAATCTCGTATGCAAACAAATGAAAAACTATTCAATTTAAATTTTAAATTATAAATCTTTATTTATACAGATTTTAACTATTCCTTTTCGTCCAACCAAGCTTTGAAACATTAGAAAAAAATGTTTCTAATTAATTTTAATAGAAAAAATAAATTAATAAGCAATGACTAACTTATAATTTATTTGTAAGTCTGTATAGCTATAAAAACCGGCCGATTGGTGCCTTAGCCCCCTTTACCTAATACACCCCCTGATAAACTAAAATAGTTTGTTTTCTCCTCCATTTCATTGATTGAAATTTTAGCATTACGTAAATCTCAAATAATCCCCCCAACCTTACTCCCACCGCATCCTACTACCCACTTGAGATACGCGTTTTTTAATTACCCTAGTGAGGTAAGGATGAGGAAAGTATAGTTTATGATAAATTTACCCACATTTGAATGAAAGGTGAGTGAGAAACCATTTAGTAAAAAAAAAACCTGCCTGGGATTTGAACCTTGATCTCTCAGTCTCCGGACAACTAGATGAGATATTTTTTTATATTATTAATGATATTTTTAACAACTTATTCTTATCGGTGGATTCACTGACTAAGGTATCAATCGCGTCTTGTCTGCTTTGACATTGATTAAATTTTGGATTTTAGATCACGTGGGTGAAATTTATGTATTTTGCCTCCAAAAATTGTTTTCTATAAATAGGTTATATCTTTCTACATCATTAATGTGAATACAAACTAAATTAACCAACCCTCTTTAGAAAACGAGAATGGAAATAATAACAATAAAATTAATAAAATTATGATTTGAAATGACCAACTCCTGTGTTTACGCAGCCAATACCCAAACCTAGATGACAATCAAGTGAAATGTGAGCCTAATCCCTAAAACTATGAGGCCAACGCTGCAAGTAAAACTACAGTTAATTTTAACTCTGATATGAAGAGTAAAAAACTTGGGTTTCAATCCTGCATCGGGAATCACAAGTCCACAATGTTAGTGACAATCCTTTAAATAATTGATATCCAAACCCCCCCCCCCCCCAACCCCTTCTCACACACGGTTGGGATGAAATGAAAAACACAAGCTTTTTTATTTACTTATTCCGTCATACGACTCTTAACAGCAAGCCGGGTTGAGTAATTGATAATTTAAAGCAACATGGGCTCGCAAGAGCACTTTGTGGATTATCGCGTCCTGGCCTATTTACATATTGAGGCATATATGGCTTCCCATACCTGATACTCTTTAGATTGGTTTTATATGCTGGTGGATGTCAAAGGTTGCCAGGTAACTGAAATAATCCGACCACCCGTTAACGAAAGGACATTGGCCGGGCAACATTTTTTTTTAAAACAAAAACATCTCATATGTAATTTTTTTAAATATAATTTGGTACCCTATTGAAACTAATTTAAATAATGGCTACTAGTAAACGTACCCAGGTGAAAATTTACCTTAGTCGACTTAATTGCTTTTTTATTTTTATAGCACAGCATCTTGCTGCCCATTTGGGCTGTAGGCCTATGTACTAATTACGGTAATGGATTAGGGTTCAGCCATACTGACAAGCGTGCGAGCGAGCGCGTGATTAGCAGATAGCTCTCAATAGTTTTTGACGAGGAGGCAAAGGTTCCGATTGGCTCAGTGAACTGAGGATAGTTTTTGACAAGTGATTTATTGTTGTGGTTTTCCCCTCCTCTCTCCAAGCTATTGGCGATTCTTATTTGTAAAGGCCTAATTCGATAATATTGAAGAACTTTAACATATCAGTTATATATATATATATATATATATGAGAGAGAGAGAGAGAGAGAGAGAGAGAGGTATGGTTTATGATCTTACTTATTTTATAAGAAGCCTTAACAATTTTTGTTTCACTTAATAAAAACCTATTATAAGAGTCTATATGCTCAAAAATGACATATTATATATTGATTTAGTAAACAGAAATAATAATGAAGGAAAAGCTTTTAACGATTATTATAGTGATAAATTTTTACACTTTCATTTTATTAAAAAATATGTTTCATGGACCAAAGTCATTTTTTTTGGTCAAGTCGTGTTCTTATCTCCTTAACCTGTAGGACATACTTCAATGCTGCGCAGGAGACACAGATATAATGAAAAAAAGTTAATATAAACGTGTGTCCCATTTGACCTTGTTTCCATGCAAAGATCATGCTGGTTCTCCAGTAATGTGGAGTGGCTCGACATTAAAGGAAGTGCTCACAATGGCCTGACTGAAGGCCTGCAGTCTTCGTGTCATAGGTTTAAATTCTTTATAGACTTATTTGTAGTGCCACTTGAAAACAATTGTTTATTTAACACACGCGTCCGGCATTCGAATTCTTCAGCATATACAAGAAGCCCGCGAAACAAATCCGACATAATTCCTGGTATTTTGGAAAGTGTGTCGTTCTACGATACGACGACTGCAGACTTGCATGAAGGTGACCATTTTGAACACTTCCTAAACTGTTTAGCAGCTCCACTTTACTGGAGTATAAACATGACCATAGCTCTGAAACAAGTTCAAATGGGACACATATTGACACCAACTTCTTTTAAAAAATTTTTTTTGTTTGCCGTCAATCGCTGAGATTGGTCCCCATGTGACTGTACACTTGTATATAATTATTTTACTGATGAACTACTTTTAGTCATATCTTTTATATAACTACTTCTAGCCTATGGCCTTGATCTCTTTTTTTATTCGTCATATATTTTTCCACTGCAAGCTGACGAGGCTTTATAATATTTCTTTAGACTAGTACAGGCAAAACATCCAGTCCCCTGCCGTCAATTTATCAATGTGAAAGGGTAAACCCAGATTTTCATCGATGACACATTTTCAGCCTTCCCGGCAATCGAACCCGAGACCCTTTCTGTAGGCAGACAGGTTACCAGCTGAGCTAATGTGTCTGACTTGATGAACAATTATGATTTCTAAATAAATATCAATCAATTCCTATCAATTTGCCTATAATCAATCATTTTCATGTTTTCTTTCCTTTATCGTAATATTAATTGGCTTGAGCTTGAATATATAAATTAACCTTAGAGCTCGCTAATTTTTACTTCTCGTCCAGGCTGTATGCATATTTACAATCTTGGCTTGAATGGTGAAATATATTTTTTTTAAATGCTGTACTAATCACGCTGATGGCTTTAGGAATGATGAAGGTTATATTTATAGGAAGTGTACCCGTAGTTGCGTGGAAGGAGAGTGTAAAAACAATTTAGGAAAAACCAACCTTAATACATCCTACCGAGATACAAACCTCGGTCACCCTGTCATTGGCAGTATAGTCAACTGTGAAAGTAGCGCATTAGACCATGTGATCATTGAAGTCGGTAAGGTATAATTTAAAGGAAATATACACGTATACTCCATTCACGGTAGGAATTACTCTCTGAAAGGTCTTTTTTCCTACCAAAATCCTACTATACAATAGCTTTCTGGTAGGGAAAACAATTCCTACGCTGAACAGATAATATTTGCCGTTAGAGTTAGTTGGAACCTATTTGGGGGAAAAAATCACTCTACAATCGCCTAGGATTCAAACGCCAATCTTTTCACTACCAATATAGTATGCAATACGAGACTGATCCCATAAACAACGAGCCAACTCGTGATTATTCATGTAGAAATGTATAATTTTAAAATTTATTCTGATATCTGGTCATTTCTTATACTTTTTTTTATCAATTAAGAAAAAGTTTATTTTTAAAACTTATTAAGGTACAAAACATTTTTGTGACTAAATTTATCCATGTTATTCCCCCTGTATAAAATAAAATCACGTATTTATTCCACTCTTCCACTGAACAACGCTTGTAATGTATTTGCATCAATTCAGTAAGCAGTTTTTTTCTGAGATGAGATGTTGGTCCATCTTTTTCTTGTCGTATAACTTATGAAAAAGATGTCGGGAGAAAAAAAAAAGTGGCACCACATGTTTGAATATTTTATTTCCGTGGAGTACGACCTCCCCCACCCCCTAAAGCGCCAACGCTCTCCTATTCCTACAAACCCTCATCGAAAGATGTAAGACACGTCAAATGTATTCCGACAATTCTCAAGAGTATCTACGGTAATTTTTAAACACAGGCCCGTAGTTATGTATTTATTGTAATCATCATAAAAACCGTGTCCTTGCTTACAAATTGGACATTTTCACTGTGCTTTAATTTATCATCCTATTTACTATTTATTTTACATAAATTGATTCTTTTTGCTTATGTACTAATTACACTTATGTGCTATGGTTAAGAAAGGTTTAATTTAGAGGAAATTCACCAGCAATTGTATAGAGGAAATGTGGGAAGTAAATTTGTAAAAACTAAGCCCAGTACACCCAACCGGGATTATAAACCCAATCTCCCCATCATTGACAGGAAAGAATGACGTCGTAGACCATGGATCAACCCATGGGTTTGAATTATTGTTAAAAATCAAAATATAACATTTTACATTATTTGCCTTAATCTTTAGACAGATTATTCATTATTAATTATTTATTTGAAGTGCACTTTCTGAACCAACTGATTATATCAGCACACGTGACTTATTTCTGTAAGCTAGATCGAAAGGGTTTACCAATTTTTGCGGTAAAGGTATTTTCCCATACTTCCAGGGTTCTTTTACGTGCCACAATCAACATGGGACTGACGACTTTACCTCCCCTCAAAAGAAAGTTGTGCTACACATTTTTATTGCTAGAGACCCCTTCTGGGTTTGAACCCACGAACATCTGGTCCCGAGATACAGTATTAATTATGTTGGGAAGTAGGAATTTAGAAAAAAAAGGCGTTTTTCTACGCTTTATTTAATTTATTTTCATAAAATCCTATTTTTAATATATTATTTAAGGTGTTTACAGCTATGTTAAACTTTCTGTCTTTTATTAAGTGAATAATAAGGCTATTTTTACTTGTACAAAAATATTAAGAAGGGAGATTTGATTATTGAGGAGGTATACGCTAGCGCTTCTTAGTCAGTTTGAAAATTAAAATATTATTAGTACTCATAGTGTATATTTATTTTTAAATACTAATAGGAATGTTTATCAGTCAGTACACTCATCTAAGTTTTAAAATCTTCCATTCGCGTCTTGCCCACAATCGTAAATACTGCTTTAATATATTTTACTTCGAATTACTTATCTTAAATTAATTTTACTGTGCGTAATAAAAGTTCGATAACGTTAAGGCAAACGTTTTATACCTCATAGAAATTCAAAATACACATCATTTAATAAATGTAAAATAACATGTTTCATTACCATACCAAGCTTAAAATAATATGGGATAAATAAACTATTACTTTTTTTAATACTTTTTCAAAATCCTTCACCAATCCTAGATAAAACATTTCTAAATAGAAACTTTTTAACGGTTAACATAGGATGAACACGATGCCATCCATCCATCCATCCTTTTCTAGCCGTTGTATACTCAAGAGCTTTACTTGGAAGTCTATCTGCCATCTGGTCGATTTGACACAGATGTTAGAGCAACCAATGGCAAACAGAAAGAGTGAAAAAAACTCTCTACTGGGATTTTTCATATTTTTTTTTTCAGTAGAAATTCGAATGAGTGTGTACGTGTGTGTATATATATATATTTTTTTTTGTCTGGGACAAAAAAAACTTACATCTTTTTCCCCAATGTGCATTCTGTTACCCAGTCGTTTTTAAAACCTCTTATTCCATACGATTATGCGTATTTCCTGCACAAAGAGAAATACATTTATTTTACTCCCAAAGGAGTCCTTGGGGAGTGAATGATGAATGAAAAATATAGTGTTCCATTCCTCTTTTTATGTGTTTTTTATAAAGGATTTGTAATCAAATTAAAATCATAAAAGCTTTTCATAAAAACATGTCACATATTTTACATTTAATGTGATTAAAATAATATTGTATAAAAAATATGAACGTTACTGACTGGATTTCGTATTCACAGATAAAATAAAATAGCTACGTATGCTAAGATATATATCTAACTAGATACATTTATTTAAGTGCCACGTCTTACAAGCCGTTACGGTTATATGCCTATATACTACTTTAATGTATTTGAGTATATGAAGGTTGAATTTAGAGAAAGTGTACCCGAATTTGTATGGAGAGAGTGAGAAACCACTTAGAATAAAAAAACATGCTCAGTACACTAAGCCGAGATCGAACTATGATCTCCCCCCATCGGCATTTTAATCTATTATGAGAGTGATGCCTCAGACCATGTGGCCACTGAAAGGGTGCTAGCTATTTGGTTTCATAATTTAACTGAGATTAGGTGTTAACTTGGCACAAACAAAAATTAGCTAAACATATCTAAAATATGACTACTTTTTAAGCCTGTCCATGATAGGTTGATATCAATATTACTTAACCTAACAAAACCTTAACTTAAATTTTGTAGATGCATGAAAGGTTAGGTGTTCTTAGGTTAGGCTAGCTTATTATAAAATTAAATTTTTGTCAATTATATTTGGAGTGACAAAAGAGATAATGTTTCAGCCCTGTTCAGGTGTGCTGTGGGTGGGTTTTCCTAAATGGTTTTCCACTTTATCTGAACGCAAATTTGGGTACAATTACTCCGGAATTCAACTTCATACCTTATTTCTTAGCGTAATTAGTATATATGTGTATATGTTATCTTGGTTTGAGAATTCTCCCACCACGAAGACAAACTAAATATATTACCAAATAAATTATTAATTTTGCTGACAATCACCGATTATGTTCTATCTTAAAATTTCTAAAATATGTTACCTAAAGGGTTTTCTTTGAAATCGATTTTTTATTTTTGTTTTTAGCTGCTGATTTTTACAAACTTTGTTAACTCTCAGCTCAATAATAAATCACATAAATAATGACTCTAATTCTTGAATTTATAAAGTAGTCAGATTTATGATTTTTACTCTTTCAAATCAAGCGAAAGTAATGTAATCGTTACAAAAATCGATCTTGAGCTAGTGATGAATTTTAACGTTATATAAGTATCCACACACGATATGATTCTACTATATATTTGTGTGTCCTCATGTCTGTCTGTCCTGGTCACAGATCTGAAACGGTTTGATGGATTTGGTTCAAACTTAATATCCATAAGTTATAAGGCAACATGCAACCTTGGGACGTAAAAGTTATTAAGGATAGTTAATGACGAGTAGTTTTTCTGAATTCCTAATTTTTTTAATAAGGGCTCTAACGGTTTTGTTTAAAATGGGTATAAAGGGAGTATAAAAACTCCCAAATAACATAGTATGTTTATTTTCTGGTAGAAATTCCTTAGTAGTTATTTTACTGATGAGTGTTTTAAAAGTTCAAAAGAGTTTAAAATTGGGTTTACTGATTTTTTAAATGTATATTTGGGAAATGTTTGACATTACATGTAAAACTATATACTTAATTTTTTGGGGAGGAGGGATAATTTATGTATGGTTTTTTACTAATGAATGGGATTTTTTTTAATTTGAAGATTAAAATAATCCCTAGCGATTTGATTAAAATATCACAATGGTGCCTAAACTATTTAGACTATGGGCAAGGCTACACCACTATTTGCTATATCTTTTGTATTTTCCGTGTCACACGTTTAGAGGAGTTGTAAGCTCTTTTTAGAGAAGAAACAGTGAGAAACAGTTTAGTAACAAAATAATTTCAAAGCACCCGGTCTATATTCGAAAGCCGACTTCCCCCGCCATCAATAAACTAAACGAAACAAGATTTACGTACGTGTCTCTAATCTATTATTTTTTTACATAGTTTGTTACATATTAATAATTCAGGTTCATTGTCAGAATAAATACTTATAGCATACATTTATATTTTACTAAAATATAATTTACTTATTAAATATTTTAACTAGCGTATAACCCGAATTGGTAGTAAGACAGGGACAAAATAATTTATATATATAATATACTTTTAAACTTTTTGTAAAAACAAATTTACTGTCAATAATGTTTTTAAATTTTTACAAATAATTTTGATTAATTATTTTTTTGGTAGAAATACTTTGGATATTTTTTTCTTTACTAAAATCTTCTTCTTGGTGTCAATTAATATCAAACCAAATTTTATCCAAATTGGTTTTGAGAATCTCGACCAGGCGTAGCTAGATAGGCAATCAGACACTTTACGTTTTGAACTATTCTATGAGAAAATTTGAGAGTTTCACGCCGGTTAAATGAGATTTGTATATGAGATCTTTAAGGGTGAAAGCTGTGACATTCATCTTAGGAACTGATAAACCTATCACTCAAAACTGAAACTGTAGGTTAGATCTTCATCGCAATACATCACGGATAAGGGGATGCTTTTTACCCTTTATTTTTCCGGAAGGAGAAATAAAGGGGTTGGGAGGGTTAGGAAAGAGACTGAAGAAGAATAAAGAAACGAAGAAGGAGGGAAAGATAAACTAAACATTCCACACCGTGTGGTAAGACTGCGAGGTTTGGGTAAAGAGGTCTGGCTGGCGATATGCCCACTAAGTTTACCCTCACAAAAGAGGGGGTAGAGCACAAGGGATTGGTTTGGGTAAGGAGGAGGGGATTTTTGGAAGATGAAAGGGGAAGAGGGAAAGATTTCACCTTTCTTGTAGTCGTGACCTAAGAATGGGTGGGCGGGTGTTTCTGAGGGTAGGTCTATGTAGATATAATATATATATGGCTTGTGATGTATCATTTTAATTCAATCTCTGCCTCGCAACAGACTGCCTTTTGCGTTGTATCAAAATAAATGTACCGTAACTTTGCCGTGGAAATATGTTGCCTTTTTTTGGCAGTTCATTTTATTTAAACTAAAAATAAGAGTAAATTTAAGACTTTATTTTTATCTTTTAATTAAGTTGATAAATATCTTATCTATTTTTTTTTTTAGCAATGAGTAAAAATTTATATTTCTTTGAGGGTGAGGTATTCGATATATTTAACAGCCAGTCAAAGATCCAAGTTTTCGGGTCAACCTTCTTTTATAGGTCAATCCCAAACGGTTCTGTCTCCAACCAAATTATGTCTAAATTAACTAAATATTTATTAACGAATGTAAAGAGAGAACATTAATAAACCATACAGTATTTGAATTTAATAATATATATTTTCTAAACGTAAGTTACTGACTGCAGATTCAAACTTAGCTCTGGAATTTTAATATTTTGGTTTACAGTCTTTGGCAAATTTGATTAAATTTATTTTATAAAGATACCGGGAGACCGCACTAAATAGTAGATGCATCGATCAAGTCTGTCTTAAAATAGGAGTGCATTCCATTTTATTTACATTTTTGAAAACGTCCTTATTTTTAAATTGCGTGGTTAGTTGTCTTAATATTTTATATTTATTTTATATATATATAATTCTTCTGTACGTGTGTATGTCACTGAACTACTCCTAAACGGCTGGACCGATTTTGATGAAATTTTTTGTATGTGTTTGAGTGGATCCGTGGATGGTTTAGATTCACAATTGGACCCGGTAGGTGGCGCTGCAATCGGGTTTTAGGATTTTTTTTATTTTTTAGGGAATTTTTGGGGGGGGGGGGATTTTCTTTTAGATTTTTTGCATATCAGAACATGTAACCTCAAAATTTCACCACCACCACCCCACCACCCCTCCAATATTTATAGTAATGAATATAATATTAATAATTGACCGTTAAAAAAATCATAGGCTCATTAATAATTGACCGTTAAAACCTTCTGAAAAGTTCATGAATAATTGAACTTCTGAGAATAATTCATAGTTATGTTTGTTTTTCGATACAGCTGATATTTGTGGAGCTGTGGACGAAATGCCAAAAATGAAAAGATGTTTTATTTTGTATGTTGTCTTGACAAACACTGAATTTGTAATATTTGTGTTACTCACTAATTAGAGTTCATTGTGAATTTGTAATTGTGATGAACACATAGTATTTGTTTTATTATCTAAATCAATTATGCCACCCAAACGAAAAGCCAACGTTCGGGCAGGACAACGTCTGTCGGGTCCGCTAGTTTATTATATATTTCATTAAAAACTTTATTAATTTCATAGACAAATAAGTATGAATAGTTAAGAGTGTTAGCAAAAATATCAAATTACACAAATAAAATATAATAAATTAGTGTTAAATATTTTACACCATATTTTACTACTTTGGATATTATACTTTTAAACACATGGTTGCAACAGTCAAAAGTCTACAAATTAGTTACCCTTTTACCCACTTCAGTGACCTAATGGCTTAGGGCGTTACCTTCTGATTACGAAAAGATTGGGGTTTGAATCCCGGCCATATCCAGCATGCGTGTTTAAGGTGGTTTATAATAAATGATTTTTCACTCTCTTTCAACGCAAATGTGGGTAGACTACCTTTAAATTGCTTCTTTACTCATTCCTACCCCATTAGAGTAAATTATCATATATGCATTTAACCTGAACAGGTAGTAAGATGCAGTGATAAATACAAACTAAGCGTTTAGCCATTAAATGTTTGTTTACGTATATATGGACCCTCTCTAGGGGAGATCCATCAAATTCCAAAGGGGTGTCTGGACCCCCACATCTGAATCCCACCCTACTTTAAACGCCATTTCCTGTGTGCAACATCCATTAACTACTCGTCTCACTTTATTACTCTAAAACTAGGTTTGGGTTCACAGAACAAAGCTAACCTAAACGGTATTAAAATAAGATGTTTACCGATAATGGCACACAAAGGATGAAAGTGTCATCAAAAAACATTCTCTGCTTTGTTCTCTGCCCTTTCTAGCGCGTCCTCGAGAACCCATCTCGGTAGCAATCGGTGCCAGTGTAAGTTTCCTTCCCGACCGTATAGGACGTCACTGAACGTTTAAAAAGAAAAAGCGCTCCCTTCTGTCACATGAATACTGGATTACATGTGATTTAAAAATCGATGGTAATGATAATAGGCCCATGTCTCCGGTACTAGGTGAAATGGACGATTATCTAAACGATCGTGTTGTTGTTGTTGTTGTTGTTGTTGTTGTGGAGGAAGGAGGTAAGAGGAAAGAGGAGGGCTGGATACTGAAATGACAGAACCATTGCCATGAACCCAACAGATTCTACCGGTGCGTTATTTAAATATTTAAAACCAAAAACAATTCTGAAACGTAAAGGCTTATATATTTGGAAAATATATTGGTATTGTGTCTCCTCACTCTACCTGTACTCTACGCCTTATATATAGTCCGGATCCTGCTTCGTGGCCGCATAGTCTAAGGAGTCACTTTCGCAATAGATCAAACTGTCAATGATGAGGATATCATGGTTAGACCCTTGTTGGGTGTACTTAGGGTGAATTTCCCTAAACAATTTTCCATCTCCTTGAATGAAAATGTAGGTACACTTCCAATAAATTTAACCTTCCTCTTACTAAAAACATTTAAGTAAATAGTAGGCCTACTACAAGGCGTATAACCTGCAGTGCTAAAAAAAACTAGGACTATCTACATATTTTAAGAGATGAGGAAGGTAGAGTTTAGAGGAAGTATCTCCATATTTAATTGGAGTGTGGGAAAACTGTTTAGTAAGAAGAACACTTTAGTTTTCATATCTGGGATTCGATCTTGACCTCTTTAACACCTGTCAATCTAAACAGATGCTACGGAAGCATGTCTTCTCAGTAGGTGGTTTTAATAAGTGCTACAATAATAGGTATTATCACATTTATTTGTTTTTTAAACCGAAAAAACTTGGACAAGGGCTTCAATTCCTGTGTCGAAGTGTAATTTTAACATTATTTAAGTACTAATTATTGTTGTGAAAGTCATATAATCTTACTAAAATATTCATTTGACTTCTGTGCATGCTTTAAATCGTCAAATCCAGTGAATAATGTTACATTAAATGCCTTTTGATCCAAATAAACACGAACTATATTGGCATTCACTAAGCGAGAGAATAAAGAATGAACCTGCGTCGGTGGCCAAGTGGTTAACGCGCTACTTTCGTGTTGGACTAGACTGCCCAAGATGGGTAAGCGGGGTCGATCCCAGTCGGATCCACAGAGGATGGCTTTTCCTAAATAGGTTTTCCACTTTCTTTCCATGGAAATGCGGGTGCACTTTTATCTCAAATCTTCCCAAGCCCTAAACATTGGCGTAATTAGTAAATATGTTTACAACCCGAACGGTGCAAAAAAAATCACTTATTCCATTCCAACACAACCAATCATGGTGGAACACTAGTTTCCAAATTACACATTAGTGGTAGTAGGGACTAAGACGTCAGTCTCATCTACTCTGGTTTCATGGTTAGGGTGAGACAACGTTTAGAATCCCAACTCTGTAAAGTAAAGTTACTTTTCTTAAAAGGTTTTCCACTTTTCCTCCAAGTAAATACTGGCTTATTTTCTCTAAATTATGCCTCTCTCATCACTTACCCATTTTCATAAATATTTGAATAGATTTGTATGGGTAGTAAAACATGGAGCACGTTGTAATAATTTCTAACACTATAGTATTTATTATTTTAATAGGCTATTTAGGAGTATGAACTTACTGAACTAACTGACTATATCAGCAAATAGTTTACAAACTATCTTGATACTGAAGCAGACAGCCCACCCAGCCCCACAGCCCTAAGTTTATCACTGTACGGGGGAAGCCCCATTTTCACCAATGATATATTTTCTAGCCACTCCAGGAATTAACCCCAGACCATTGTCTCTATGCAGACAAACAACTGATTTATTTACATTGTCAGATATTTTAATATATTTGAAGATAGAAACTTAAAACCTTGCCAAAAATACACTTTATAAAACGTGTGATTTAAAGTCTGGTCCAATTTTTAAAACTAGTCTTTTTTTTTTAGGTCGTCCGCTTGAAACAAAAGAAGGGAGGTAATTTTATTAATGATTCATGTGTGAGCTGATAGATGGTTTCAATTTTCCTCTATGTTACAATGGAAGTGTAGGGTTAGGTTCAGATATGAAATCGGAGCTTGTTGGATGTAACCTTGACGTTAGAGGAAAGAGCAAGCCAGTATTAATTTAAATATATATATATTGGTGTATATATTTTTTTCAGAAAATAAACTACACTTTGGCTTGACCAATTTATTGCCTCTTGTCTGATAGTCCTATAAATTACCAGAAATATTTTTATCCATTAATTTAATGTTACGTTTATAAAAATGGTGTCATATATTGGAAACTGATAAATTATAATTTATGTATCTCACAAACCTTATTTTAGAGCAGCGGGGCGGGGGGGGGGAGGGTATCAAATTACGTGCATTTGGCCATCGACTAGTAAATATTACATTAATTTATTTTTGACCACGTTTTACTATCCGACAGGATTATACGCTTATGTACTAATTACACTGAGGTATTATGGATTAGTAAGGTTGAATTTAGAGGAAGTGTACCCGTATTTTTGAGGACGGCTAGTGGAAAACCATATAGGGAAAAACGTCCTTAGTACACTGGCCAGGTTTGAACCCCGATCTCCCACGTATTAGACAGTCTAACCTATTGCGAGAGTAGTGCCTTAATTAGACCATGCGGCCACCAAAGCGGGTACATATCTATTATACTATAATGTTTAAATGCCATTGATTAAAATGCCATTGATTAAAATACCATAATGCCAATAAATTTATAATTCTGGCTGCAAATAACCTCAAAATAAAACTTCAATACAAAAGTTCTAAAAATACGTAGAATTAAAAGCTAAAAATTCCGGGAATATTTTTTAAATAATATCAAGAAACATCTTTGAGAGATTATGTAACAAAAAAGTAAAACTAAGGTAAAAACCTATATTTTGGTTAGTAAGTCCGTTATGAAAGATATTTTTCTTTTCCACCAAAATCCTACGTTTGGCCAATATAGCATGTATATAAAACTTCTTGAAAAATTAAAACTCCGGGAGGATATTATTTGCTCTCGTTCTGTTCAATTCTAAATTTTCTCTACTTTCAAAGATAAATACTTTTAGAAGTACTTGGCTAAATAAATGGTACGATACAATCTCACAAACTTTCTCATATTGTGTGATATAGCTTCGAATAAAATTTCCAAAAGTAAGTTTTTATTAAACTACCCTTAAATAAGTTTTACTCATAAAAACCAACACATTATCTTGTTTGTAAAAATAATCACTCTTTATACAAATATAAAACCAAATTGTTCAAATGTATATAGCAAAATTTAAATTTCTAATAATACATTATTTGTACACTGCAATAAACAGTTTATTTGCTAAACAATAAATGTATTCTTATTCATAGTGAAAAACAATTAACAGATTCCCATTTTAAATTCAATATTCAATGCCAATTTCCAAAAACATTTAAATTTTCAATAATATGTTGTAAGTAGGCTACCTTTAAATTTATTTATTCTAGATAAATAAAGAGAGGGACCTGGCGGTCTATGGGTAAGGTGTCAGACTTACGTGTTAGGTGTCTGAGGTTCAAACCCTTGTCCTATAAAAGATTCATATGATTACCAAACCCTTCCAACACCTCTGACAAAGTGTTTGCTTTCATGATTTGTGAATGTGTGGAATGCCAGACCATCACCGTGGTTCGGAACCCACGGTAAATATTCTGATGTAATTGGTCGGTTTAGATGGTACACTTTAAGGTAGAGTGTGGGGATATGAGCAAAGGTAAGGGTTTTTACAGTATTTGTAATAAAACATGATTTTAAACAAAATAAATAAAATATTTCTTCTGTAGAAACATAGTGTTTTTATTTCGTTCACGTAGTGATATCAACAGTTGTTGAGTATTTGTCATGAGCAAAGTGGCACTAGATGAGAAACTTTTTTAAATGAAGATAAAAAGTTGTCATTACATTCCAGGATATCCCTCACAGATATTCAAGACCTGTTGGGGTCACCATGTGAAGAAAATTAAACTCTATGTTTCTATTGGAATGTTTTTTGAACAAAAAAAAATCAACAAAAGATTGCAAAAACAATGACCTTTTCGCACGTCTCCTATAATTCCGTCTTATTTACCTCAAATAAAATATAGGTAAAGGCAGGATTGAAAGGGGATTTTAAGAGAATTCTATACCAATAAAGCTTAACCTATTTCCAATTATACATTCAATTAGGAAATGTCTATTTATTTAGCTACACACACGTGGCAATATACCACGTATGTATTCATCACATCCGCCACTTGTGGAACCATTTAGCAGTTAAATCATCCTTGCTACATTTAGACAACAGCGCGTAGCAGACAATACTCTGTTTAAACTACACCGTTACTTACAGCAAAGGAAGAAGGAAGGGAAGAGAAGAGAAGAGAAGAGAAGAGAAGGGGTTTAGAGAGGGAGTATTGGAAAGCTACAACAGAACTCTGTAGTGAAATAGAGAGAGCGAGAGACGGAGAGTAAGTGAGATTAAACAAGAGAACTTATCTATCATAAAACAAGCAGATTTCCAAGAGTAAAATAGAACGTTTCTCGAAGCGAGAGCGTTAGTTACAGAGAGAGAGAGAAAGGGAAAGAGAGAGACACGGTGGAATATGGGGATAAGGGGGATAGGGCAGTGATATAGACAGTAGCGAATGAAAGAAATAGCTACGCAAGGACGAACATAGAAATATAGAGAAGAGAAATAAAGGGGTTAGATTGGGGTACAAATCACAGCGGGGAAGAAGAGCGTTTTCGTTGCAGGAGGAAGTTGGAAACATGCAATAACACGGGAAGGTGAGGGTAAGGGAGGGGGATGTTGTGAGTGTTTAGGGAAAGTAAGAGGGGGGGGGGGACTGTCATGCGCAGAAGTATGAGCTGCCTCAGGTCAATTGAGATTAGCTTGTTTCATAACAGCATGCTAGGAAGGGCAGGTATATATTTATATTTTTTTTAAAAAAAGTTTCAGTAGTAGAGGTGGACGTTAAACGAATATAGGTTTCAAGTTGGTTTTTTGTTATTTTGTGAAACAAAAATTTAAAAATCTAGCTGGCGTGGATTGCCGGATGGAGGAAAAAAAAAACTCTTTCAACCATCCACTAACTTTATTGTAAACGTTAGCCTATAACTTTTAAGCCAATGAAGAGGGTTTAGAAAGGGAGATATAGAAAAAGGATTAATAGTTAATTCCACTGTTATCGCTGTGCATTACCATTTATAGCATCACGAATCACAAAGATATCGCAGATTAACTAAAGTGGAGGCTGTCAGTTACAGATAGAGAATGTTTCAGAGGAAGGTTTAGTTTCTTTTTGTACGAGATCTATCCAATACACAAGTTGTTATATTTTGTTTTACTCTCGTAGTAGATTAGAAGTACAAAGTGATACATTTAAGGTGGAATGGAAGGGGAAACGAGAAAAAGTCAGTGTTTTGTAGTTTTTATGAGAGAGGTTTTTTTTGGACAAAATAAATAAAATATTGTATCAGTACAAACATATAATTTAGTTTTCTTCACATGATTAACTGAACATTTTTTTAATATCTTTCAAGAGTGTCCTGGAATATAATGACAACTTTTTATCTTCATTTAAAAATTTGTTAGATTAATTCTGCCATGCTCATGAAGATATTTAACAACTTTTGATATTATCATGTGAAGAAAATTAAACTCTGTTTGTAGGCCTACTGAAGCAATATTTTTTTTTATTTTGGCCCCCAAAAAAAAATTTCAATGAAAACTAACAAAACACTGGCCATTTTTTCGCGTATCCTTCCATTCCACCTTAATAGATGTAAACTTTTGTCGTAGCATATTTCATTGATGATATTCTTTAAAATATGTTTCTTTAGCACTAAAATAGATTGATTTTAATTTAAAATGTAATATTAACAATTGGTTTGTTAAAATAGTTAATTTATATATATTTTTTAAACTTAAATGCCAAAAATATATACACTCACCCCCGCTGGTGGGCATGTGGTTTAAACTCATTAATCTATTCTTATATGTCGTTTACAGGGAGGTCTGGGATTGAATCTCACCTGGGTGTATTTTCCTAAAGAGCTTTCCACTCACCCACTTTGCAAATTCGGGCATATTCCCTCAAAATGGTAACGTTCTTTTCTCTATCAATTAGCATAGTTAATTTATGCATATCAGTTAAAATAAACTAATTAATTGAGATTCTAGTTAGTTTTATGATACCAAAATACTTGTGACACTGTTCCTAAATATTTTATCTCATTAATCCTACCAAATGATATTAAATAAGTAAATTATTTTTTTCATTTATTTGATATATTTAACGAACCTTTTCTGAATTAACTGATTATATCAGCACACGAGAATTTATATGAGCGAGAGTGACAGAAAGGTATTTTATATACCTTTCAGGGATCTTTTACTCGTCACAATCGACATGAGATCGACGGTTTACTTCCCCTCTGAAGGAAGCTATGCTAGGGGTCTTTATCGTTCAAGACAGATCCGTCGACCCTGGTTTTGTTTGAACCCACGAACATCGGGATCCCGAGGCGAACCCTTTACTCCCAGACCACCAAGTTCGGTGATACTATCCTCTTTACCGGACCGTTTGTCTAAAAGGTTACTGATTTTGGTAGGAAGAACATTAAAAGTTAGTTACTAAAGTTATTGAAACAATTTTAATATATTCATACATCAAGTCATGCTATCTTCAGCCCTCGCCTTTGATAGATACTATCAATACCTATATAATAACACAAATAATATAATAAAATGCTATCAATGTTGGCCACAAAGAAATATGTTTGAATTTTCTCCACTGTTCTTCCAACAAAAATCAGGGTATAGTTGCCTAATCTAAGGAGTACACATGGGCTTATATATTCGATAGAAAGTGAATTTCATTAGAGTTAAAAGAGGATTATAAAACTAAATGTATTTTTTTCTCTCTATTTCACTTTCTTTCGTGTTATACTTATAGAGTATGTGTACGAATTACGCTAATATATTAAAAATTAGGCAGGTTGGATTTAAAAAAATGCGACCGAATTTGCGTGTAAAACCATTTAGAAAAAAAAATTGGCAATACACCTGACTGGTTTTCGAACCCCGATCTCCCCATAATTGTCTGTTCAGTCTATCTCGAAAGTGACTACTTAGACCAAAGTCGGCCACCTTTTTGATAACTGAGTCAGGTGAGTTAAAAAAAAATTGGTGGGCCAACTTGAAAAAGTTATCGAGGAAAAAAAAGTAGTTTTTTTAATTTCTCATATAGTAATTGAGTCATCTGGCCATTTTTACTAACACAGCTTTTAGTTTGTTGAATCTTTAGCGAACCAGAACCCGTAAGCGGCCGACCTCTGAACCATGCGATGTGGCTAAAATGTTTTAGTTGTTGAAAACAAACTTCAATGCATCCAACCGATTATCGAACCTCAGACTTGATTGCGAGCCTACCCACTTCGGAGATGGTCTAACGTACTACTCTCGCAGTAGATCAGATTGCTGATGACGGAGAGATTGAGGTCGAATCTCAGTCTGATGTTCTGAGGGTGTTTTTTCACAAATGGTTTTTCAATCTCCCTCCACACAAATTCGGGTATGTTTTTTTTTCTAAATGAGACCACCCATTTATCTATTTTTACATTTTTCCGAGTATAGATTTCCATCATTTCAACTAATTAATTATAGTCCAATGTCGATTATCTGTACAAAATGATCCTCTTGTAAACACACAATATAGATGGCTGACATATTTCTGAAAGTATATGGTTTTAATTACAGCACTAAATTCATACACTACATCCACGTGTGCATGTATTTATGTATGTGTGTATGTATGGACGGATGTATGTATGGACGGATGAACGGATGGCAGGGTATGCATGTGTTTGAATCTATGAGAGTGTCAAAGAGATCCATTAAACGTAGAGAGCTCCATTCATTTGTTTGTACACAACGTTACTCACAGCTGATCGGGCAAACACATCTACAGTTCGTTTTATATTCAATTTCGAATTTCAAGTGATATGGGTAGAATAGGAGGGGGGGGGGAGTGAGTAGAGTGAAGGAACACAAAACATTTCCGTGTTCAAAAAAAAAAAATTTATTCTACCAATATCACTTAGACCTGCTTTTAGCTCAGTGGATGTAAAGTGATTTGATAGAGAGGAAGCTTAAGGCATAAAATTCTAAGGTATTCCCAGATTGGGACGTCTTAAGGACTTTGCCTACCTGTGACGTCACGGTCGGTCAAGATAGGATCTCACCCGCCTTGGTGGCGTAGTTGGCTAACGCGCTAGTCGTGTTGAGCTCGACCGCCAGGACGGGGAGATCGAGGTTCGAAATCTTGGTCGGGTGAACTGGGGGTGGTTTTTCCTAAATGGTTTTCCCACTCTCCTCCACGCAAATGAGGGTTCACTTCCTCTAATTTCAACACTCCAATTCCTAATCCATTAGCGTAATTAGTACTTAAGCGTATAACCCGAACGGGTAGTAAGACGCGGTGCTAAATATTATTATTATTAAGATAGGATTTCCCATGTTAATGAAATTACGTTTTACTTGGCGAGTTTTAAAGATATAACGTTGAAACAAAAATCATACATTTTTTAAAATAGTACTTAAAATAGTCCTAAATTGTTACAAAATTATTATTTTTATCTTTAAGTAGTTTTTTTTGTAAAGGTAATTTTTATAAATCCTCTAGAACTGAGGCTATTTGTCTCGTTCACGAATATAGGAGTCTTCCTGCCAGGATGTAGATTTAAAATGTCCATGGTAGCATCTGTCTATCTAGAATAGGAAACAAGAAAGAGGTAAAATTATAGAGCAGGTCAATATTTTTCATGGAGCAAATATTAAAGTGACTGTGTAAGCTCGTCAGAGGAAGAGGGAAAAGGTCTTAAGCACATTGACAAGAGCCCTTTCAGGTCGAACTTGTCATTTTCTACCCTCTATTTCTATTTGTTACGTTGGCGTCCAAGTGTGATAGTTCTTAGTCTGCTTAGGTGCTTCAAGTTGAGATTGTCTGCTTCTCAAAATAGCTTCCAAATATCCAAGTTGACAACTTCGTTAAAATGTTTGGTTTGAGGATTCTATTTTATTAATTTGCTTGGCTACTTTTAAAGCCTAGTTTATTTTGTAGCTAGTTGGACACAAGCACCAACATATGAGGAAAAGTAACCTTCGTTTATTTACGTTAACTTGTTGGTACAACATATTACCTATCATTTATTCAATTTACTATGGCCCGCTTCGGTGGCCGCATGGTCTAATGTGCTAATCTAGTGTTGGACTAGACCATCAAATACGGGGGATATCGAGTTTTGATCCCGGTCGGGTGCGGTTAGGATGGTTTTTTTCCAAAGTGGTCTGCTTAGCTATTGCAGTAAATGTATATAATCGATTATTTGAATTCTTTTGATCAGCAGAAGCAATGTTCTATAAAAACTGAACAATTTTGATACAATTCAATTGGTTTATTTTGTTCCACTCCATGACCACCAAATTATGAAAACCAAAATGTTGAACTAATCTGAAAACTAAACACGTGCATCGCTAAGGTTAGAAACCGACTCGACTCAATAGCGCATGCTCAAAACCTCCTAAGTCAGCCAAAATGTTGTGTTGGCTGGTTATTATCTAGATAAATTGAACCGACCTAAAGAATGAAATGTTCGCACTGACCAGCCTTCCCAACAACGCCAACGTTTATATTGTAACATAACCTTTTAATATTACTATTACTAGCACCACGTCTTACTACCCATTCGGGTTATATGCACTTACGCTAATGTGTAATGGTAGGGTGATTGTGAGATAAAATGGAGGATCTACAGTTTAACGTGGGATCCGAACCAAGGCGGAGCCTGGCATTCCACACATTCACAAGTTGTGGTTAATACACGTCTTGTCAGAGGTGAAGGAAGGGTTTGGCAATCAGTTAGATCTGTGCCGTGACCGAGGATTGAGCCCCGGACCCCCAGCACAGAAGTCTGACACTTTACCCCACAACTTGTTGGGTTCATGTTGACCAACATGTTTTGTGTATAGATAAACATGGCTAGAAGTCTAGTTCTTCTTTATACACAATATATTGTCCAACACGATTTCAACAAGCTGTGCTACAATATTTCACAACACACTGGCAATGTTGGCCAACAAGTTTGAGTTAAATGATTCGGTCAGCTTGATGTGTTGGATTGGCTCGATTCGTGTAGAAAATAAATAATCAACGAATTATGTTTGCAAGATTGGAAGGTTATATGGAAAAATAAGAAATGTTTACGTTAATCAAACTTTTTTTTTTTAAATTCACTACCGTTTCAATTACCGAAGGGTCAAAGGCTTCACTTTTGTGTTAGACTGGCCTACTGATGACAAGGCGCTCTAGGTTCGAATCCTGGCCGGATCTATTGGTGGTGTTTTTGCTTAACGGTTTACTACTATCCATATACGGAAATACGGGAATATTACCTATAAAATTCTTCTTTCCTCATCCCTAAATAATTAGAGTAATTACCATTTATGCGTTTAGCCTGAACGCTTAGTAAGACCCGGTTATAAAAAAAACATAGCTATTTATATTTTAAATTTACAATTCTGTGTTATATCGTATTATTTCCCCAAGATCTTCATATTTAATCAAATTTATAGTAATAAAAGTAAGTTTTTTTCCGTTCTTAAAACAAACATTAAAGTTAAAATTAACCATACTTTCTAGATAGTTAAATCTCGGAAAAGTAAATAAACCTTAATTCCAATGAACCTTTGCTTGTTCTAGTCTTAAGCAATCGCCAGATTTCAAACACTGTGGAGTGTAATTAATTCCATCTATGTTTGTAAGGCAGATAAAAAAACATGGCCACCGATTATTCATGTTAATTTATGATACTTTTTATTCTAGCATCACATTTTATTATTGGATAAAAGGAAATGTAAAGGTGCGTGAGTATGAACGTCAGTACGGAATTCTTAATAGAGCATAGTTTAATCTCATTACCAAAGGTTTAAAATATTTTACTTTTTAAACTCGATTATTGTGAGATTAACCTTTAAAAATATACTTAGAATTATTGAATTACTCACATCGGTGGCCGCTTGGTCTAAGAACTAACTTTCTTGCTAGACTATACTACTAATAACGGGTAAATTGGGGTTCGATACCAGTCCACTGTACTAAGGGTGGATTTTCTGCATTACTCCACGCAAATGCGGCCACACTTCCTTTAAATTCAATCTTATTCATTCCTAGCCCATTAGTGTGATTAGTACATAAGTGTATAATCCCAATGGGTAGTAAGACGTGGTGATAAAAAAATATTAATAAATTATCAGGGCATTAGGTAAGAACGTTCAATCCTGCAATGGTGGCCACGCAGTCTTATTACGTTGGTATCGCGATGGACTGGATTAAACGTTAATGAGAGAGTCAAAGTTCGACTCTAAACCAGGTACTCAGTGTCGGGGGATGGGGGGTTGTATCTAGGTGTATCACCCCCTTAATGGGTGTGCAATTTACAAAGCTATCTCGTTTAATTTATATAAATAAAATTAAACTTTTAGTAACCATGGTGTGGAGAGTATTTCTAAAATAAATTAACAAAAAACTATTATTCTTAAATCAAAATTGATATTTGGTTGAGGCTTTAAAAAACAACACTTGGACTAAGATAATTATTATAAAAATATTAACATACCAATGCTTAAATTTTTTTTCAGCTAATTTTACTAGCGGTTCAGGTAATACAAATTAAAGGAATGCGGAAGGCAGCAGTATAGAGGTAATCTACCGGAAGTTGCGTGGAAGTAGAGTGGGAAACAACTGAGGAAACCACCCTTAGTAGAAAACAACCAGGATTCGAAACCTGATCATCCTGTATCAGCAAGCCAGTCTAACACGGAGAGACACCCTGTACCTTCCACCACTTGTGCATGTCTTTTATAATTATGTTATGTTATCTTGCCCAGGGTAATATATTATTATAATTAAAGACTGTGTCAAATTAAAAGTATAAAACCTTTGGTTACATAATAAGCATAATTTATTTCCGACACGTGGGAGATATTTAGATGGTTTTTAGTAGAAGTTTTTTTAAAAGGGTGTTGTTTTACATAAAAGTTTTAAAATTAATATTAGGTTCGGATTATTATATTGAATAAACATGGTTCAAATATATGGTAGGTCAATGAATGAGGGATAAGCTTTTACCTAACTACGGCTATAAATAAATAACAAAATCATATCATGGGAATCAGGAAAAAATATGTATTTGCTTATAATTTTTCCAAAAAATAATTAAATTACTTGTATGAGTGGTTCATTATCATTTATGAAAAAATGGTTTCCATTCAGCCGGGTGTTCAAATGCAGCAGCCCGACTCAACTGTATTATAGGCTCACGCCTACCGGCTATAAAAACGAAAATCAAACAGTAAAAAAATAACTGCAAGTTTTTTGAAATAAAAAAGCGCTTATCTACTGTTTGTGTTCTTCACTATCAGTCTTAATGACGAAATGGATTTTCCTTCACGGGTTTAAATAACCACCCAACTTCATATATGTAGAGGGAAAACAGAAGTCATATATAATAATATTGAAAAGGGTACATCATATCTTATATAATATCGATAATTTCTTGTGTAGAACAAAATATAAAATCAGGTGCACAATCTCCTCCGAGTGAAATAGTTAAGCTAAATTGTTTGCCAGTTACTTTTAATATTTTGTTTGCATGGCTAATTTTTTTGGTACTCCGTCTGCCCATATTTTGTAGCACTTGATAAGTAGTGAAGAGTAAAATTTGAATTCAGAGGATATGTATCCGCATTTACTTGGAAAAAACGAAATAAACTTTGGGGAAAAAAACCTTCAGTACATTTGAACAGTATTTGAATCCAACTCCATTTCGCAGTCAAAAGTGAGAAGTCATCATAAATCACATAACTTGTTTTCTTATTTAATTTACTTTATTCCTCCCCCCTTACCCCCATGTAACACTAAGTAGTTATTATTTAGCCTGACTACCCACTACAACCAATGTTACGTAACTTTTCACATCACTTATGTTTTTTTAGTACCGTGTCTTACTTCCCACTCGAGCTATACGCTTATGTACCAAATACGTTATTGGGCTAGGTAATTAGAGACATTGTACTTGCGTTTGCGTGGCGAGGGAGTGGGAAACTATTTAGGAGAAACTCCCCTTTGTATAAACCTAGCCGGGATCGAACCACGATATCCCAGTCATCAGAAGGCTTGTCTAACACGAGAGTGATTCCTTAGACCATACGGCCACTGAAGCTGGTCACATCGATTTAACTTTCATTGTATACACCGTACATATCATAAAAAATATCTTTGAGTATGTTTATTAACGGTGAAAACATGAACAATTATTTTATTGTTTACATTATAATTTAAGTATGAGATCTGTGTTACGTAAGGGGGCGGCCAGACTGAGCGAGTGAGCGCGCGAGCGACTAAAATATAAAATAGAACACATTGGTTGTAATGAAGGTGGCCAGACTGGAGCGAGCGACTGAGCGCGCGCGCTTGAAAGATAGAACTGGTTCTATTTTTCAAGCGCGCGTGCTCGACCCAGTGCAGTCTAGTTTACAGGCGCTAGGCAATATTATCGTATGTTGGTTCATTGAGGCTAGTAAAACTTCTCATTTTGACATTTTTATTATTATCGATAGGTTTAGCACACTTGCTACTAACGGCCTAATTTAATTGGTAAGATCCTAGGCCATACCTATAAACTGATATGTTAAAATACTTCAATATTATCAAAGTAGCCTTTACAAATAAGAATCACCATTAGCGTGGAGAGAGGATAAGAAACCCACAACAATAAATCACTTGTCAAAAATCACCCTGAGCTCACTGAGCCAAGATTCGTAGCCTCCTCGTCAACAACTATCGAGAGCTATCTGCTAATCACGCGCTCGCCAGTTTGGCCACCCAGTCGCTTGCGCGCTCGCTCGCACGCTTGTGAGTCTGGCCGAACCCTAACACTCTGATGTTTCCACCCTCTCAACAATATTACAGGCTTATCGATGACGTTAAACTTGGACTAAGTGAGCTTACCGTTTAATCGGCGTGCCAACTAGTGTGACTGCTAGGTTTGTTCATAGTACACGCGTTTAACTTTGCGTAGAGTTGAAAGGCTGTGGTTGGAACAAATTTTATGATTAATTTAATAATTAATTAAACTTTCAACCACTAACTTTAGGGTATTTATTCTTATTTGAGCCTGCACAATTTGGGTGGTTTTTAAATCATAGGTTTGGACAACACCCATCAATTTATTCAACTTTTTTTACTTTCTTCTATCAAGAGAAATATTGTGTCTTGAATAAAATAGATCTTGAGATTGTCCATTTTTTACGTTAAATGTGAAAATGAACTCAAAAATGTAGATTTTACAATTTTGTCTGTTCCCATGTATTTCTCTTTGTCTCTGGCCACGGACAAATAATAGTTTAGTGAATTTTGTTCAAACTTGATATTTAGATACTACAGGGCTGTACTAAATTTTTTTTTATATTAGCGCTTTAAATAAGGGTAGTTTACTGATAAGCAAAAATGTTTTAAATTCTACATTTTTCAAATATTACTCAAACGATTTATTTTAAAATACATAATTTAATACGAAGTGTTGACCCTTGTGGGCCCAATACCGATATTTTTTTATTGGTCCAAACATACAAATAAGAGCATTAATTCTTTAAAAATAAAATTATAAAACTTAAAACCGGGTCTCAAAAAAGTTTTAAAAGAGTATAGTGTAATTTATGCTTGGGTTTGCTGGTGTACAATATTTCGTTTCACATATATTACGAGTTTTAAGTAAATATCTCCATTTTTAAACAGTAGAGCGAGAAATTCCGTTTGGAGTTCCGTATCATTTATTATCTTTAGTTGGTGACCTGGTGGTCTAGGGGTTAAGGTGTCAGACTTCTGTGCTGGAGGTCCGGGGTTCAATCCTCGGTCCCGGCACAGATTTATCTGATTACCAAACCCTTCCTTCACCTCTGACAAGACGTGTATTAATCACAACTTGTGAATGTGAGGAATGCCAGGCCTCGACCGTGGTTCGGATCCCACGTTAAACTGTAGGTCATCCATTTCATCTCTCAATCACCCTACACATTACACATTAGCGTAAGTGCGTATAACCCGAACGGATAATAAGACGCGGTGCTAATAATAATATTATCATCTTTAGTTAGTGAAATTTAGAAAAAAATCTACAAAATGAAGTATTACAACGATGACCAACTTAAAAACAAGGTATTGTAATGATAATTATTTCTCTCCTTTGTAACCACTTCTACGTTTACACTACATTACATTAGATTCCACGTCATCTTACATCTGAGAAATGGGTGCGAATCTACGTTGATCGGTAGTAATTTGTTCTGATTACTTTTTTTTTCCACCCCTTCCCATCCCGTCTTCACTGTCGTTGTTGTTGAGAAATAGATCTTGAGAGAAGGAGGCTGGATGGTGAGTGCCATTACTAAATCGAGCACTGGAATGAAAGGGAAAAGACAATGCCGAAGGACAATTTTTGGGAGCGTAGGGGGGTTAAAAAAAGGGGGGGGGGATCTTGGTTCGTCGGCGGAAGAGTCATTATGGGTGAGATGGTCGAGAGTGGAGAGAGAAAGAGGAGTGAAGTGTTAGAGGGGGGCTAGGAAGTGGGGGGGGGGGGGGCCGGAGAATGAGATTGCACCCGCTGTGTGAGTAGGCCCAGGTGCACGGGATTACTTTATACGCCCTTTTCTTGTCCATGCTGTGTGTTGCTTTTGTTTTTACGCCTCCCTTTTCTTTTTCTTCTTATTTGGAATTAAGGCTTAATACTAATACAGTTCTTTTCTTTGTGTTGACAAAACAGAAGTAAAAGGCACCGACATAGCTAAAATTAGATAATCATAATTGACTAGTTTTATTTGATAGAGAATGTTTTCATAGCTTGTATAACTCTGATATTTTTATATGGCTCCATCTTAAGTCAAGATTACCAAAAGGCATCTTTTGGCTGTTACTTTACTTTGGATCTGAATGGCAGAAGTATCTTGCAGGCTTGGAGTTATGAGGCTGATTTGGCTTTAAGGGCTACATGCTACTATCTAAGACCCTTATCCTCGTGGTATGAGGATGATCACATGGGATATGGGTGATCATGGTGTGGATGATCATAGTATTAGAATGATCACACATGATAAGGGTGAACATGCCGTGAGGATACCATGTGATACCGGTGTTTGTGGTATGAGGATGATCACATGGGATATAGATGATAATGGTGTGGATGATCATAAGGGATATGTGTAATCTTAGGATTAGAATGGTCACATATGATAAAGTTGAACATGCTGTCAAGATGATGTCATGATATGGATGAACATGCTGTGATAATGATAACCTGGGCTGTGGGTGAAACAATTGAAGATACGCTGTAAGAGAAATTACATATTTATTAGTAAAATTCCCTTGTGAAATGTGGGTTCTATTATGAGATTGTGAATTGTGATTATGACAAAACTAGCTCCTGGTGGTAAAAAGAAATAGGACTAACGTATATTTTTCTTCAGACTTGAGAAAAGTGTCTTTATGGCTGCATTGTAGGTGCTTTGTGAAGTATATTCTACTTGATTCCTACATAAAGAAGGATTTTTTTTTACTAAGACTGGGAAAAGATTACGGAAACATATTTTTACTAGGAGCTAAGGCTAGTACCAAAAGACTGGTTCTTTATTTCTTAGATACCCCTTTTCGAAGCCCAGTTAAGATGTTCATGGACAATGTTAGGGGACTACTAATATAAATTTGTACTGAGGCTATTTCTTTCAATATTAGATCTTCAAAGTAAATGATTGTCTAGTTGACCTACAATATAATTGATAAATTTTAAAAAAACGCGCAATAATTATTAACACCCTATTCTGGTGTCAATAATTGTAATATTAATTAGAGAAGATGAATATTATATTCATGAAGTAAACTGAATCAACTTAGGGATGTCCTGCCAAAGAAAAGACCTTGCAGATGTAGGATATGTGTACACTTTGCAACAGATTTTTTAAAGTTATTGTGCTTAACACCAATGGATTAATCCAATAGTAATCAACAATAGTGTAGCTAGTGGAGAAGAATACCTATAAAATCATGGTGTACGAGTATAAAAACTCGAGTGAAGAGTTTAGTGTAGAATACCACCGACGATGTACTTTGCTTGGCTTCAAACCTAAACGTTCTCTTTAAAAGATAACTTGTATGTTGCGAGTCAGACTCCTTATATTGCTTGACCAGTGATACCTATTAATTATGTATATATGTCGGCACACTTACATTTTATCTTGATTGAATTATATACATAGTTATACTTAAGAATACAAAGGTGTATAAAATCTATTTATTTATAGTTTGTATAAGATTAAAAACATTTTGAAAATTTAATTAGTGAGCAGCTCTTCCTCTTAAGGTATGACAAGTGAAAATCTTTGGTTTTATTTAACTATGTTGAAAAAATGTATTTACATCTTAAAGGTGATGGACGTATTATTATTCGTGTGAAAATGATACTTGAACCCTTGTGTTAATTTGAGTTTGTTTTAAGATATTGACTAATCCTGATTCTATTTAAAATAAAAGTTTACGTTTGGTAGTACACTGAAAGAAGTTCATTAGTTTATTTTAAATTTATACAAAAGTTTAATTATTTTTTTCATCTTACTACCAGTTTGGGTTGCATGCTTATAATATGATAGTTACTTTAATTAGGTAGGTACGATGAAGGAACAATTTTAGAGATAATATACCCACATTTGCGTTGAAGGAGAATGTGAGACCATTTTGAAAACCACCTTCAGTGGACCACACAGGTATTTGAACCCCGATCCCTCCATTATTAGCAGGCTAGTCCAACATGAGTGACGTCTTAGACTATTCGTCTACTGAAGCGGGTAAAAAGCTTAATCAATCACTAGAGTAACAAACAAGACGGTTTGGGGGGAAAAAATTCTTGCTTGGTGAGAGCAAAATCCAACAAAATAGTTTTATGGTTGATTTAGTACCTGGCAAAGGTCAGGAAATAATATATATATTTACTATACTTGACCTTTCAAAAGTTTATATAATTATATAGACAGGATGTTCGGAAATTCATAGACCAAACTGCACATATAGTTTGTTTGAACCAAAAGTAATACAAAATCTCTGTACACTTACATCCGGAAATATGTGCTAATACCATTAAATTTTGTTACAAGTTTTGGCATACAGTGCCGGGAGAGCAAGGCTGTTCAAGCATGCGTGTACAACAAGTTGCATAGGAGCTAAGTACACGACACTGCACGTGTAATAATGGCATGCACTTGCTGTAATTTAGGACCGTTAATTATGACTCTTAGGCGTATTCGCATTTCTAGATGGACTAGTCTGTTGTTTACTATTAATTGTGGTATGGTCTGCTGCCGTGCTCAAAGATGTTGAGGTGTGTAGAGCCACGCGCCTAACTCCTATGCAACCTGTTGTACACGCATGCTTGAATAGCAATGCTCTCCAGCCACTGTAAGCCAAAACTTTGAACACAATTTAATGGTATTAGTATAGTTTTCCTGATATAAGTGCACAGGGATTTTGTACTAATTTTGGTCCAAACAAATTATCTGTGCAGTTTGGGACGTGAGTTTCCGAACATCTCGTGTATATATTAATATAATTGATTTCTGTTGTAAGGTACTATCAAATTGTATGGAAGATATTATTTTCTCAGGAGCTACCCACCCACTTCCGTATATAATAGTAGAGGGTGTTAGTTAGAGGTTCTAGGGTTTCCTGTTCAATACCTCCTGGTATTCAAAATACTATATATTATTTCTGTTGTCAACATCCCTTTTTATCAACTGATACCTTATTCATGGCTGTAGGTTTTGTATCAGTGGATAGGATTTTTTTTACCGACTTCTGACATAGCATATTCAGTTAACGTTAAGACACATTATTTGTTTAAAATTTAAGTTAGAAATTATAGTTAGGTTTTCTTTTTATCCATTACCGAAAAGAAGCTCGCTTTGCCATTTTGTGTTTACACTTCGCTGGGTATTTAATTTCAATATAACCTACAAAAGACTAAATAATTACTTTTTTGGGGGTGGGGAAGGGGAAGGTTGAATGTGCGAAATTTTCGCAAGGGTTTACTGGTAAATAATATTTGTGAATGGAGTCCTATGATTAAAAAAAAAATCCAATCAAATTCGTATGAAATATTTTTTAAGAAGGGCTTCATGTATAAGATACTTTTATTTGTATTAACAAATCTTGTACAGTTTGTTTGTGGTGCTGAATTACTTTTGGGTTCGGGCTTTAGTGACGTCACCTCCAGATCGCGCTAGTGTAGTGTGGCGCGACGTTACTTGGAGGGTCGGTGGTTCGCACCCAGTCACTTGACGTAGAAAATTCCTTCTGACTATAGGAACTATCAGAGCGCACGCCTCGGGCAAGAAGTTTTAGGAGACGACCTATTTGTGGGCGTGTGGGAAGGAAGGCGATTTTGTGTTTGTACAACGCGGCGATAATAAACAAGACCGAAGGCAATGAAAGATCCTTCGTGTCTTTCTTTGGTAATATCCCGGCACAGATTTATCTGATTGCCAAACCCTTCCTTCAGCTCTGACAAGACGTGTATTAATCACAACTTGTGAATGTGTGGAATGCCAGGCCTCCACCGTGGTTCGGATCCCAAGTTAAACTGTAGTTCCTCTATTTCATCTCACAATCACCCTACCATTACACATTAGCGTAAGTGCGTATTACCCGAACGGGTAGTAAGACGCGGTGCTAATAATAATAATAATAATAATAATAATAATAATAATAATCTTTGGTAATAATATCTGATAAGCGCTGAATTATATTGCCAGATGGAGGCGGTTCGTCGGTCCTGGGACTGGGCACAATATTTCCTTTCAATTTAAAATTGTTTTATTTGAATACCCTTTTTTATTACATCTTATGCATCTTACTACTCATCCAGGATATCTGCATATTTTCACTAATAGTTGACCAGCCATTTGAACCCCAACCTCCCCATAACTGGAAAATCAGACCTAACGAAACGAACGCTTTTCTCCTGGTATGAACATTTTGAGAGGTTAGTTTTGCCCCGGTGAAGATGATTGAAATAGAACCGAGGTCTCTCAGGATTTAGTCATGTACCCTACCCACGTGACTCTCGTGGAAATATGAAGCAACCATCTATGAAAAATATTCTTAGCGAAAAAAAAATAATTAAATCCCGGTCTCGACGATAAAGGCAAGGTCTCTAGACCCTATGTGGGCGCGACACCACTCGAGTATTATTTTATTTAGAAGACCCCTATGCCACCATGTAAATAAAATAAACGTTTTCCTACTACCTACGTGGCCTTCTACTCTTACACCTTGTGTTTATGATTACATTTCTAGACCCTATAAATGTTTCTAAGGCAATCAAATGTCTATCACCTAATTCATCTTAATGCAGATAAAAATTGCTTAAAAGATAACAAAGGATTGATCTAACCAATATATTTTTTTCATATCGTCTATGTAATCAATAAAAAAAATCAGTATCGTCTTAGTACAGAGAGTTCTAAACTGTGCTCTAACTCCTTGAAGCAATTTTAAAATATTCTTTGTTTTTCCCAATATAAAATAGTAAAAGTAATTAGTATTAGCAATTTTTTCAAATCTGAATGAAGGACATTTGCCCAAGGCCAATCCAAAACATGTGATATTTTACGTTTATTTATACTTGTAAAATTTATCCATAGTTTCTTTTTTCTAAGCACCACGTCTTACCACCCGTTCGGGTTATATGCCTATGTACTAATAACACTGATGGTTTTAGAGACTGGGAGGGCTATATTTCAAATAAGTGTATCCGCACTTGCGTGGAGATAAAGTGGAGAACCGTTTTATAAAAACCATCCTCAGCACACCTAACTGATATTCGAACCTCTATCCTCCCGTTATTGGGAGTCTAGCTTACTGCGAGAGTAGCGCGTTAGACCACGCGACCACAGAAGCGGATAACCGTCTTTATTGAATGTGTATAATATTAGTGTAACACCTTTATTTGGGGGCTACACATTATATTTTTTATGGGGCAAACGTGCCTTTGATCTACAAAATTTGAATACCCCTGCCTTAATAACATGGGATCCCATTTGGGGTCGTGTCTCCAGATTTTCTCACCACAGAATTAGAGACTATGAAGAATCAATTTGTATTAAAAAATAAAAACCTTAGTAAATACACTCAGAACCAAACCCTGTATTCCGGGATTAGGGTCAAGTACAATGTTCTTAAAACCATATTATTATTATTATTAGCACCGCGTCTTACTACCCGTTCGGGTTATACGCACTTACGCTAATGTGTAATGGTAGGGTGATTGTGAGATGAAATGGAGGACCTACAGTTTAACGTGGGATCCGAACCACGGTAGAGGTCTGGCATTCCTCACATTCACAAGTTGTGATTAATACACGTCTTGTCAGAGGTGAAGGAAGGGTTTGGCAATCAGATAAATCTGTGCCGGGACTTAAAACCATATTAAAGACCCTTAGCGCTGTCGAGTACAAGTCTAAAACATATTTTGTGGGATTGGGGGTGGGAGGGTGAACGTTGTGGCGTGGCCTCACAACCTACCAAAGTATCCTTCCGCGCCAACAATAACAGATGGATCACGGAAACCGTAGATGGTGCTAGCTACAGGACAGGTCTTGCGGAAAAATAATACGCTTGGAAATCAGTTTTCTCGAGAAAGAATTGATTTTTTATGTTAATATTTTCAAAACCCCTTCCAAGATAATAAGATAATCGATATTTATTAATAGTTACATTTTCTTATATTTTGTTATGAAGCCGGCAGTTTTCTATTGAAAAATGTCAATTTTATCGATATTTAATCACTGTTAAAATTATAGGGGAGGTGTGTGTATAAAAAGTATAACTAAATCAATATGCTTCTATCATTGACCAAACCGTTTCCGAAAAGAAAATTGCAAAACAATAAAAATTCTTGAAAATAACCGTTTGTTTCCACGGTTCTGCATTTCCACGCCAAATGAAAAGGACCAATCGCCTTAAAGGGAATATAATCATTATCTGTAAAAAATATGCTTTGTGCAGGAACTAGGAACTAATCCCCGGTCTCCAAGCAACAAACTATGCTGGTATAATCCCTAATTCAACGTCTTTTCCAATTTGATCGTAAGGATTTGCAACAACAAAAAAAGTAAATATTTGTACCCAGGATAAAAGCGGCGTTAAGTAAACTTTCTCATTAGACCAAAACAAAGGATTTGTGGTAAACAACCAACGATAATTCAGACAGCTGGTAATTTAATGTATACATCTACTGTTCAAAACCTCAACCACTCTTTAATTACATAGGAAACACTTTCACAACAGCATATCTAGGATCCAAATTCTAAGTTTTCCTTAAAATCATTAATCCAAATTTCAAATCATCAGATTTTTAAAAATGTACAATTTTGTTTAGAGTGAAAATATTTTCGATCAAGTTTAAAAAAATGTTGTTTATGGTTTGGTGCCCCTGACAAATACTATTTTGTTTTTTAATCTCTCTTAAGTCATAAACAGCAAATAGAACACTAATGTTTATTAAATTAACTATAGTATTAATTATGTCCTCTATTTTTTTTAATGATTTTGTTATCCTTCCAACTACACAAGTCTATTTAATTCAATTTACCAACTGTTTAAAATTGTTACATCGAGTCAAGCTCTTTATAATTATACTCAAAAAACTTTTTTAAATTCTTACGAATCTCGAATATTTCAAATACCTTGGAATTCGAGGATTTGAGCGTCCCATATCCAATTTAAATGCGTTAGAGCAAGGATTTTAAACTATTTCATTGTTCACGACACGCTTTTATTAGTCTTGAGTCCTCAAAACAGGGCTAACTGAACATGTAAGTTGATAATCCTACGGGAGACTCGTGCATACGCATGCGCAGAAATACTTCTCTCAGTTGAACAGGAAATGGGAATAGTTTGTTCCCGATTAAACAACGAATTGAAATTGTGTTTAAGAAGCAACAATATTTTCATCAAATTAATCAATTCTTTGATTGTAAGCTATTACATTTTCTGGAAAAAAAAGATGTATTAAAACTTAAGAACATTTTTAAGTTGACTCTTAAAAAAAAATTGGATGAAATTAAATGTATCTATGTTATTAACTACGAGAATTTTGCTTCACATCTTCCACGGCACACTCTTTGAAAACCATTGCATCAAAGCCTCGAAAGTTCAAGGTTTCATCAACGACGATGCATGCTTGGAGATTACGAAGCTATATTGTGAGGTGTGCTGCATATTAACTAGACGCACCCAAGCACTATCACACCAATTTACGAAATAGAAAGAGAAGGGAATAGTGATCATTTCTTCCTGTGAGAACTCTTACCCACTGATAGCACTTCTCCTCTTCCTCTGACGAGTTTACACAGTCCCTATATCATTTGCACCTTGAAAACATTGACTTTCTTTTTAAATGTTTTTTCCTTGTTTCCTAATATAGATAGACATAAGCTACAATGGACATTTTTTTAAATCTAAATCCTGTCAGGAAGACTCCTAATTGCCATTTTCGTTACCAAGCCAAACAGCCAAGGTTTTAGATAATTTATAAAAAAATACGTTTACAAAAAAAATTCATTCAATATAAAATGAATAGTACTTTTGTGATACTCTAATACTATTTTTAGAATTATTTAGGAAATTATGGTTTTTGTTTCATGCCCAGTTCACAATGACAAACACTGCCCGCAAACAAATGTCCACTAACAAAATGCACTGGGCAATTGCACGTGTTTGTGAAAGCTGCTTATAAATAGCCCCTTAACAACTGGTGTCCTTCCGCCCCTTCTCCTCAAAAGGTCTAAAAACTCGCTGTTTTATACCAAAAATGTTGTGTTTCCTCTGAGTGACTGGTTTTGTCAATACTCTGGTATACTAATCGGCAAATCAATCAATATTGAAAAAAAACTTGGTACGCGTGTGAAGGTGCGGATCCAGGGGGATGGAGGTGTTAAAGGGTCAGTTGACCCCCCTGTGAATGTTAGAAAATTAATACACTAAACAAAGTGAAAGTTCAAATTTTAGAAAGAAAATACAACAGAGTAAAATTGTACATTTTTTTTATCTTTTCACGCGCAGACACATCTTAAGCTGGGTTCATACGTGCGTTATTCGTCCACGTTTATTTAATTTTTATGTACAAATATTTGTTGTGCATAACGAGTAACGAACTTTGTTCCGCATAGAGCCTGTAAACTACCATACATCCAAGAATACTAATAATCGCCTGAGAGCAGATCATCAACGAATACCGAATATAAAGTATGTGTGGACAGCAGGAGCGGTGGAACTTTGGGGGACTCTGCCCCCTGGAAAAATTTGCCCCTCCCCTGGAATAAATACCCCCCTAGATATATTTCAAATCCTCCAATATTATCGAATATGAGGCTAAAAGATGGCCTTAAATCAAATTCCAAATTACTTCTAGATGCATTATATTTTCAAAAATTTCCCGGTGAAGACCGCTCTAGATAACTACTTGACTAGAGGCATCTATCTGGCAGAAAGTCAGTGGAGGAAATTTCTAAATAGCTTCCAAGGTCATCCAAATGTCATAAATGTCTAAGGGAGGCCAAATCCAAATAGCTTTTAGATGCATGTCATTTTGAAGAATTTACAGGAGATGACCACCCCAAATAGCCTAATTTCTGAAATAATTCCATTTTCAAAATTTTGTCGGGGGAAAACTACTTAAAAGATTATCTTCTAGAGGTATCTAACCATCCTAAAAAATTAAGATGAGAATCACTCTAAATAGCTTCGAGGGGCATCCAAATTTCAAAAATTTCTCGGTGAGGATCACTTTAAATGGCTTATAAATTATGAAAAATTAATTAATAAAAAAAATCAAGGCGAAGATTACTCATAGTTTCTAGAGTGAACCATTTTTCAAAAAAATTGTAGAAGGTTGAATAGTTTATAAACACTCTGATTTTTTTTATAAAATTGGGGAGGATGACCACGGTTTAAAACATGCATAAGATCAAATATGAATGAGAAATTATTAAATGGCTTTAAACGTAAATCTAACATTTTAAGTAACTAAGTTATTTATAACTATGAACCCCCTATGAAAATGATCTGGATCCACCCCTGCGTAACTGCTGATTAAAAACCACAGACAGTGTGATTTATCAGTCTTACGTCATCATTTCAGGCTCTGGATTTTCAAAGGCTGCAAGGTATGAAAGTTATCTTATTTTGATTGTCAATAATACCAGAAGGAAATTGGTACCACTTCTTTGTATCTGTATGTCATTGTGGAGTCAACCCTATCTATAAACATTGATTAGATTAAGGAGGGCGTGTGTTTTGTCAAAAGAACAAACTTCGCCCACCTCCGCTGTCCACACTGGTGGGAGTGCAATCAGATCAAAATGGTTTAAAAACAGCATTTAAATAGTTTTTATTCATCTGCCCGTGTGTTTGTGGGCAAAATGTATGTCTGTGTGAACTAGGATTTAAAAACTCGCCTAATAAAACGTGACGTCACAGGTAGGCTAAGTCCTTAAAACTGAGCCAGTCAGCAGAAGATAAAAAAGAAAGTTGAATGTAGTTGCGTGTTGTGACATGTGAGGTGAGCTCTGTTGATGATGGGTTTCCAATCATTTACTCTTCCCTCCCACCCCCCTTTGGGTGTCTAAAAATAGAACAGCCGTTTACTTTATTCAGTAAGGTTAACATATTGTATTTACAGAGTCCGTTTCTATTGTACAGTCTCGTGTATGGTTGCTAGTTTATCGTAAATTCTATTTGTTTCTTTTATTTACTAAGTGGTAACTTTTTTTTCAAAGTGCTATTTAATTCATAGCTACCCTTCTTGGCAAGTATTTTCCATGTCTGGTGTTCCCCAAATTTTTAGACCAAATTTGTCCTTGAACCATAAAAAACCTAAAGGCTGGAGCCGTCATAAAATGTTCTCACTGATCTTATGGACATTCAATAAATACGGTTAAGTTTTATAAGTATAAAACTAATTAAAAACCTCACATGTTCTAGACGTGCCTTTGGCAAATGTTTTATACAGATTTGAAAAAATTACCGGTCCTAATTACTGATGATAATTAATGGTCGGAAAAACAAATAAGTAAAATTCTTAATTTTGCTTTACGAGGCCCGAAATAACTAAGGAGGAGCTCAGTTTGAGAAAATACTCTTCCATATTATTTCATCAGTCCAAATTTTCGGTAGACCGAAGTATTCTCTATCTTCACGGTGCCATCCAACCCAGAATTATCTAGAATCTACTGCATCAGTATTAATACAGAACATAGCCGATGTTTTCCTCTAAAATCTCGATAAAGAATAAAAGATGAGAGAGGTTATTATGCAGACATACTTATCTATTCAGAGAGTAGGTATTTAAGGGGATGAGACCAAATAACCAAACCCTTCCTCCTCTCGCTTCTTCCTCCACACGTTTCTTTTCTCTGGACCCTTCAATGTGTAATTACTGGAATTGGATGAAGTTCGGTAGCTCCCCCCTCCACCCCACATTGCCCCATACTTTCCTCTGACCCTCAATACTTTCCGCTACCACAGCCTTTCTATTCACTTCATTATAGGACGGGAAAGATGAACCATGCTGATAAAACCGCCGGGCCTATGGAAGATTGCTTTGCTGACGTAAACATTATTTTCTCCGTTTGTAAGGAAAATAGTAGATATATATATGTAATAATTTTTTTTTTACATTTCATTTTTAAAATTAAATAATTTTGGGGGAATGGATGCCTCGCGGAAGAAAGTGTGCAGTGAAGGCATTTAATTGAAATACTCACTTTAGCAAATAAAAAAAAATAACGTTTTGAGAGGAATTTACACAAAGGACGAAAGGTAGGAGAGGGTAGCTGTTCTAACAGACGTTCTGGTCTGATGTTTAAATTCTGATATCGATTAGAAACCAAAATAGCTTGCACATTGGATCATGAGCGTGATATGAATTAAGGTGGGATGGTGGGAACAGTAGCTATGCTTGGTATTTGTGTAGTTTTTTTTATTTTTACAACAAAACTTGTGTTTTAGCACAAATAAATAAAGACCGCTCCAGAAGATAGGTCCATCCAAGTAGTAGTGTTGGTAATTGACAGATAACATAAAGCTAGTATATCTAATATATCCATTCGATAAAATATAATATGATCTACAATACCATAGCTTCTTTCACTTTTGGCAGGTAAAAAACTCTCACATATAACAATTTGATTTTAACCATTTTTACTTCTCTCGACAGCTTGTAGTGAAAATATTGTGATCGTAAAAAACAAATCAAACTCTAGATTTTGATAAATGTAAACTTTTCATGGCACCCCGAAAAAAATTAATGGTACGGAACTCCTCACGGACTTTCTCGCTCTATTGTTTAAAATGGAGATATTTACTCAAAACTCGAAGTATATGTGAAACGAAATAATATACACTAGCAAACCCAAGCATAAATTGCACTATATTTATATAAAACATTTTTTTAAGTCCCAGTTTTAAATTTTATAATTTTATTTTTAAAGACGTCCTCGTTTGTATGTTTGGACCAATAAAAAAGATCGATATTGGGTCCACAATTGTCAGCACTTCGTATTAAAATTTCGACTTCCGGTTAAAATTTTAACATTTTATTAGGTGTTGCACATCTTCAGGTCATTACATTGCTATTAAATTCCTATTTTATAAATTTTGACCAATACAAAATGTGTATATTGACTTGTCTAAAATGGAGATAGATCATTGTTGTACAAACATTTCTCCTAAGAGGTTAAAGGAAAAATAACACAAACTTTATGAGAGACTTGTATTTGATTACTTTATGGCATTAAATGATTATTGTATGAAAACTTAATCAATATCTCTCCACAACTAAAGCTCACAAAATTGTATTAATATAAATGCGAATATCTCGATAACTGTTAGTTTTATAAAAATATATTTCAAATAAAAGTTTTTTATTTTTAATAATACTAACATTTTTCAATGATAGGTTATTTAGTATCTAAAATAGTTGCGGAGATACGGAAATTTCCGCTTCTGTAAAGTACCCTAAAAGTAGTTTTCATGGTAAAATGAAAATAACCCTATTTTATAATCTTCATCAACTACTAGATATGAATTTTAATCAAAATCGTTTTAGCCGATTTTGAGATAATCGATTTTTCCATTTTCGTTTTTTCCTCTTTTCGCTTTTTACTGAACTACTCTTAATTTTAGGGTTAAACCGGCACACAGACAGATGTCATTGCAAAATCCACTTTTTAGAGTTTGGGGTTAATAAGATGTCAACATCCATCAACATTTCAGGTTAGATCTTTTTTTACTGTCACATAGTTGAAAAAAATTTATATATATTTGCGTATAGCTTGAAAGTTATTGGTTTTATAAAAATATGTTTTTTTAAAATATTTGTATTATAAATAGCCCTACACATTGCAATGATAAGTAATTTCATATCACAAATAGTTTCGTAAATATGATAAAAAAAATGAGAATTTACGCATCAGACCGGAACCTTTAAAGTCATTTCGCCGAAATATTGAGAGTATCCATTTTGTTTGGAATATTTATTAATGTTTTAAAATGTAATTTAATCAAAATCATTTGAGCCGATTTTGAGTAATTCAATTTTTTATCTTTTTGCCCTCTAGTAAACTACCCTTAGTTTTAGGATTAGATATCCAATTCCAAAAATACCTCGGGGCAACCTTATGAAAACTCTAGATACCAAGTTTCAGCCCGATCGGTAAAATAGTTTAGGCTCTAGTCGGAGGTACAGACAGACAGACAGACGGACGGACGGAAATTCAAAAACCATTTTTTCCGGATTCGTGGGGTCATGAAACGTCGATATTCTTCAAACTCTCAAGTGCGATTTTTTTGACGATCACAATACTTTCTATACCTGTACGATAGCGAGAATTATTATTATTAGCACCGCGTCTTACTACCCGTTCGGGTTATACGCACTTACGCTAATGTGCAATGGTAGGGTGATTGTGAGATGAAATGGAGGACCTACAGTTTAACGTGGAATCCGAACCACGGTGGAGGCCTGGCATGATAGCGAGAAAGTAATAATGTTTTAAAAGAAATTTACACAGAGAATGAAAGGTACGAGGAGGTATAGTAGCCCCATGGCTTCTTTGGTGCTAACTGACAGTTCACAGCTGACTTCTGACAGTCAACATTTAGGTATATACCTAAATTTTGACTGTCAGAAGTGACAGCTGATAAACACATGTTTTTTGCAGATCATATGGTCCGGCTTAGGGATACATAATTTGGTCTTGTAGCTTTTCAAAGCTGTCAATCAGCACCAAAGAAGCCATGGGGCTACTATAGCTCTCCTAACCGACGTTCTGGTCTGATGTTTAAATTCTGATATCGATTCTAAACCAAATTAGCTTCAACATTGGATCATGAGCGTGATGTGAATTAAGGTGGGGTGGAAGGGAACAGTAGCTATGCCCGGTTTTTTTTTACAACGAAACTTGTGTTTTAGCACAAATAAATAAAGACCGCTCAAAAAGATAGGTCTATCCAAGTAGGAGTGTTGGTAATTGACAGATAGCAAAAGTTACCAGATCTATTCTCATATATCCATACGATAAAACATATTATCTCCAAGACCATAGCTTCTCTCACTTTAGGATGCTAAAACTGTCACATCTAACAACTTGTTTTTAATCATTTTTACTTTTTCTTGGCACCTTGTAAATAAAGTATAGTGATCGTCAAAAAAATCGAAGAACTCGAGATTTTGGTAAATATAAATGTTTCATGACCTGATAAAAAGAGTTGTTTTTGAAATGCTGTCTGTCTGTTTGTTCCTCGGGCTAGTGCCAAAACTATTTTACCGATAGGGCTAAAATCTCTCTCTGCGGTTTTCATAAGGTCTTCCCTAGGGGAATTTGGAACTAAGACATCTAGCCCTTAAATTAAGGGTAGATTACTGAGGGCAAAAAGATAAATACCTATTTTCTCCAAATTCGCTTTAACGATTTAGATTAAATTTTATATTTAGACACTGCTTATCATTATAAACAAAATGGTGACTCTCCTTTACTTATGAAAATTAATTTGAGGGTACTTTATATAGGGGAAATATTCAAATTTTCATCATTTATCCGCAACTATTTGAGATACAAAATAACTTACCAAGTTGTAGTACTACTAAAAATAAAAATCTTTTATATAAAATATATTTTTATGAAACCAATAGTTTCTGAGCTATAAGCCTATATATATATATTTAATTCAGGTCTTTGAAAAAGGAATTTGATTCTTATGTTCTTTGGTGGACAAAGATGTTTCTCTTTTCTAAATTTTTCTGTAAGTGTTCCTCGTTCCTAATGCCAATAGAGTTAGTAAATAACAGTGTATATTATTTCATTTAATAACTTTGGTGTAATGTTTCTGCAACAATGTATAGAAATATTATTTCATCTCACAAATCTTGTAAGTTTTAGTAAATGTCTATTTTAAGATAAAGGCGTGATAAACTCTGTACGGTGCATCATACCATTTATTTACTATTTTAAGCGTTTTTATATACTTAAATTTGAAATAGGACGTCTGTGATTCACTTAAAAATTATTTACAAATGAATGCTTCTCAAAACATGCGTTCACTTCACATTCATTAAGATGGTGAACCGGACGAAATGAAGGCGTTTGATGACGTCGTACAAACCATATTCATTTGTGTTCATGCATATGCAATGACGGGAAGATCGAGGTTCGAATCTCGGTCAGGTGTCTCCATAGTAGTTTTCCACTCTCCCTTCTCGCAAATGTGGGTACACTTCACATAAATATAACCTTCCTAGTTACTAAAAACATTAGCGTAATTATACTTAAGAGTAGAGCCCGAACTGGTAGTAAGACGCAGAGTTTAAAAAAATTAGTAAGAATTCGCCTAAAAAATATGTATATATGTGCTTATAATTGTCCACACATGGAGCATCTCTACACACTAATTAATTTGATAGTCAATTAATCACATTTTATCTGCACCATGAGTCCGACAACTTAACACGAAATAAAAGCATAAACCCAACGGTTAGTAAGGCGCGGTGCTAAAAAAAAAACCAACGAAATAAATATTTTTTTACTCAATAAAATATTTTGAAGCTTGACAGCAATTTAAGTGTTATAAAATGTTGTATTGTGAATTTAAACCCTTCCGACTATTTTCCCACAACGAAGATTATGTCTCACTTTCTCTTTTACTGTGGATGTTTTGAGTTCAGCTACGATTATGCAATAAAGTATTCTTGTCATGAGACCGACCAGAGATTTGGAGGGCTAGTATAAAATATTCATGAGCCAACAGTGCAAACAATGATAGTGGAATATCTTTCTCTACAAACTTATTGGAACGAGGAAGATAACTTGTTTCAGCCTATTCCCAATTGATGTTTTGCCATTCTAGACCCTCCCCAACTGTTTTATCTCTTTTTTTCCGACCCTTTCTTTCCCTAATACACCCACCCTAAAAATTTACCACTCCGAAATAAAAAAAACTTTATGTTAAGGTTATATGTTTGTTTGTTTTTTCGTTTTTTTTTCTTGAAAGTATTTCCACGTTGTTTTTCTAAATAAAATTGTTTACTTGGGATTAAAACATAGCACACACATAAAGGTAAGATTTTGCTTGATCATTGGATAGTTTGATATATTATTTTTATTTTAAATCCTTTTAAAACATATTTGTCGCTTCGCGGTAACTTAATAATTAATTTGTCCTACTTAAGACTAAAGTTATTAGGAAACTACAAAGCTAAATGATGATGAAAAAACCTAGAATGAATGTGTGCTATTTTTATTTCGTATATTTAAGGTAAAGGAGAGCGAGGTTTATAAAAGGGTCGGCCTATAAATTGAAGAATAATTATTCTTATATAATATATTTGATTTTTAGCAGCATATTTGTACATAAATATATGTATTATATTTGTACCTTTATATTTGTACGTATAGCCTATAGAGATGAATAGATAACATGTATGTATACACTATATATTAAATTTAGCCCTGTATTTGACAACATTAATACCACATTAAAAAATACATCTTTAATAAAATTGAAACAATGTGATTAAAAAACATATGTTTATAAAACTAAACAATATATTTCCTCATTCATTTTATTTATTTTCCACTCTTTCTGCATCCTACTGCATTTTTCTTCTCTTCCTTTATTTCATTTTTTATTTTGTAGTGTTGAGTTAGTGCTTTCAGGCACATCAACTTTACAATACTACCCCTTTCTCTTTTTATTTTGACGTGTTCAAAACATACGAGGGTTAATTTTTTTTACTCCCCTCAAATAAGATTTCTCGCAACCTTGAGATCCCGGTAACGCCACCACCTATTTTATTATTATTGTTACTATTACTATTATTATTTATTTATTATTATTATTATTATTAAATTCTGTGTCTTTTCTTTCTTCTTTTCACTCTGTGATACGATGCGAGGTTGAACTTTAAGGAAGCCGTCTAGAGAAACAACAGACATGTATCGTGCCCGTCAATCAGCCAGATGCCACTACATTTCATTCTCTTCTTCATTAAGTGTCTTCTTTCTTCTTGTCTCTACAGCTTCGTGTCGTGTGTGTGTGTGTGCGTGTTTTGTGCGTGTGTGTGGTGTGTGTGTGCGTGTGTTGCGTGTGTGTGTGTGGTGTGTGTGCGTGGTGTGTGTGGGTGGAGTGTGTGTGTTGTATATATATATATACACACACGCTTGGAGTGAGGTTGATGAGAGAGAAGATAATTAAAGAAGAGAGAGACATAAAAGTGGCATTATATATATATATATATATATATATAATGTGTATGTATTATATATATGTGCATTATGTATATAAATAAAATAAATAACATATAGGCCTATATATGGCATTTGGTAGATGGTTTGTTATATATATATATAAACCAAGTTATTATATATTATATATATATAAATATTATATAAATATTTTTTACATATAAAATATTATATAAATATTTTATAGGCATATATATGAAATACATGTCAGTTGTATGATGGCTTATATATAAATACATATATATACATATATATTCATATATACATATATACATATATACAATTACAATATCATATTCATTAATAATACAATTAGCAAATAATGTCATATTCCTTGATCTTTTCACGATAGGAACTTAGATTAACTTTTAAAGAAATCGCAAACATATGTTAGGATCTACGTTTATAAAATATTAATTATATCACTAATGATATTTTAAAAGTATTGATAGTCTCTATCAAAAGTAGCAGCTAGGTATCACATGATTTGATCTAAGAATGATTAAAAACTGGATTCAATATACATTTTTAGATATCAGTAAGCATGTCTGAGCTACTCATTATAGCCCAGTGTGGAAATATTACCTGTACTAAGTAACCGTGTCCAGGGTTCGCCCGAATGTACTAATTGTACATCCTTTCCATGTCCCGATGAGATGAGATGATGGTGATAGTGAGTATGAGGGTGTGGAAACAGTGGAAACACTTAAACCTAACTAACCGTGACCGTTAGGGTAATTTCCCTTTCAGGAAAAATACACACGGCACCCATTGGGAATTGAACCTGGTACCCCTAATTTCGTAGCAAGCCAGGTGCGCTAACCACTCACTATACCATGGAGTCGGTTAGACATTAGATATGTTTACTTAGTAAGAACATTTGAGCATAGATACTTAAATTACGGGCCAGTTTCGCGTATGAAACTGGCTCTTAGTGACATTTGGTTTATGTTTAATGGAATTGGAATTATATAAATACACTATATATACCTTTGTCTTATATATGTTTATAAATAGGCTATAAATGGTTTACCTAAACATGTGGGAACAATTCCATTTGTGGAACAGGAGACACACGAACCATGATAAAACCCCGCTTCGGTGGCTGCATGGTTTAACGCGCTACTCTCGTATTGGACTAGGCTGTAGACTGCTGAAGATGGGGTGATAGAAGTTCGATCCCGGTCGGGTGCACTGAAGATGGTTTTTCCTTAAATGGCTTTCCACTCTCCTTCCACGCAAATTCGTGTGCATTTCCCTATCAGTTAAACCTTCCTAATCCCTAACACCATTAGCGTAATTAGTACACAAATATATAACCCAAACCTGGATTAAGACACAGTGATAAAAATAAGGTTCGTATAAAGATGTGTATCATTTGACCTTGTTTCCAGTAAAATTGACCTTCTTAACTTTAAAGGGATTGCACAAATTGGTCACCCCTATGGTCAGAATGCAAGCCTACAGTCACCGTGTCGGAGAGTGCCACACTCTTTCAAAAATACCGGGTGTTTAGAATAACAAGAATAACTTGTAGAGGTGACCTGGTGGTCTTGAGGTAAGGTTTCGGACTTCTGTGCTGATGGTCCGGGGTTCAATCGTCGGTCCCGGCACAGATTTATCTGATTACCAAACCCTCCCTTCACCTCTGACAAGACGTGTATTAATCACAACTTGTGAATGTGTGGGAATGCCAGGCCTCCACCGTGGTTCGGATTCCACGTTAAACTGTAGGTCCTCCATTTCATCTTACAATCACCCTACCATTACACATTAGCGTAAGTGCGTATAACCCGAACGGGTAGTAAGACGCGGTGCTAATAATAATAATAATAATAATAATAATAATAATAATAATAATAACAATAACACAGTTTTAAGGTAGCTCCTGAATTATCGAATTTACTATGGCATCGCTTTATATGGAGCTGAAAAAATTATTCATAAGTATAAATATAGAATATATATTTGAAAAGATTTCAAAATAAGTTGTGCTGAATGAGAATAGAGCAGATAAATTGGACGAATCAGTTGACCAATGAATAAGGTCTAAATGAAAAGTGAACCTTGCAGCAGGTGATTTGTGAAAATAGGCTAATTGGATGAGTCATATTATGAATTAAATTACTTATTGAGTGATATCATAGTAATTAAAGAGAAAGGAAGAAATAGCCATGGGGATAGGACGATTATTTCAACCATTGAGATAAGATATTAATTCAACACTATCTTATTTTCTGGTTTGAGGTAATAAATCAAGTTTCAGGCTCTAGAAAGGGAAGATGCTTTTACGACACGCTGGAGGACTCACTTTTAACAAGGCAGCGGAAATAATTTATGGACACCCTGTATATCTACCAAACGTTAGTAATGTAATATAGTTTCCTCCGTAGGTCAAGTTAACATGTAGCTTCAAAACATTTATTTGAATGTGACATGTGAGTGATAATAAAAAAAAAAAATTGCTATCTTCTATTCTCTGTTTAGCCTACAAGTTAAAATCCATACGAGGAATGATTGAACTGTCGTTCAGAAATAGAATCAAGTGACACATGAAGCTTCCACTTTTATTTTTTAAATGTATGTTTATTACCTTTATATCACACATCTTTTTTGTAAAAGCAAGAGTGTTTCAATTGTGTTTTGTTCCTCACTAATAATATCACGACGCATTTTTTTTTATAAAAGTAACATATATGTTTTACGATCAAAGGATAGCAACCATTACAATCCCCAACATATAATCAAATTTAAAAATGTAATTAAATGTTATTATTTTTTATACAAGTGGTTTTCATTAGCTTAATAGCTGGAATTCTTATTCATTTACACAAAACATTGATTAAATATGTGATAAAATTAATCATAAACTTAGCTAAAACTCATTTCTAATTAGGGGCCTACTCGTAATTGGTAATAATTTTTAGATCTTTATAAACTTCCATTAATGCTTACACTTACATTATTATTATTTCTTTATTTTAAAAGTAAAGGATTTAAATCGTTTCTTGAATCAATCGGACAAATCATTATTTTCACTGATATACTTTCTTTCAAGTAGAATATGTGGGCACGCCGATAAAGACGTCAGTTTAATCCAGTTTGATTTGTTGACAACGTGGAGTTCGGAAATAGAATTGAACGGTTGTACTGAGAATAGTTTTTAAAATTTATTTCTACTTTTTCTTCAAGGAAATTCTGTAAACATTTTACATCCCTACCCTAATCAGGTTAAAAAAATGTAGGCAGTTTAATATAAGCCAGTGAAAATTATTTCTATTTCAGTTGTGTCGTCTTAAAATAGTCTACTATTCGCGAATTGACAAATTGCCATATCAAAGAAGCACAATTCTTAGAGAAAGCATTAGGTATTTTGTCCAGAGTTACGTTAGCTAGTAAGTCGTGTACTGACATAATTCCATGTTTATCAATTTAAAGTTAAATTTATTTACATATTGTAAAAAATGAAATAATGGTTTTCAAACAAATAGCTAAGTCAAATTTATGTAAAGAGAATTTATTCATCTCATTATTTTGCTGTCACCATTAAGTGATAAAATTGATAATAGTCTTATTACGCTAAGCGAACTTAAAGATAAATGCAACCCACTTCGGTGGTCGCATGGTTTAAAGCGTCACACTCGAAATAGACTGGCCTGCCAGTGATGTGGAGAGTGGTGTTTTTTAACCCAGGTCAGATATACCGAGGGTCGTTTTCTTAAATTGTTTTCTACTATTCCTTCACGCAAATGTGAGTAAATTTCCACTTAAAATACTCATAATTCATATAAATATATTGAACAATTTCCATTCGTTAAATTATTAAATTAAAAGTGAAATAAATGTTGACCAAAGAGGAATCTTTAATAAATAGGGTTCAATGTGGGCTGCGAATAAGAATTAAAAAAAAAAAAAAGAGGCGTGATTCTGTATGCGCACGCGTTTGCGTGTGTGCGTGTGTGTGTGTGTGTGTGTGAAATGGGGTCTGTACGTGTGAAGTAAGCTAGAGATACGAAATTACCCCCTTTGGAAAACCACGACATTAATTTAGCTCGCGATTCACAGCAGTAATTAGTGGCAAGAGGATGGTTTAGTTGCGAAAGGAAGGAGAGAGGGGGGGTAGGGGAGGAGTCGAGCGAGGGGGAGACCTATGTTCGCGCAATGTAAGACATTTGTCTGCGCGCCAAAATGGACTGTTGTTTTGGGTCAGGCGGGCTAGCTGTTCCAAGTGGAAAATAACTTTCAAACCCACTTGCACACTTTGCTAGAAATACGTTTGTCTGCCCTCAGATAACTGTGTAGAGAGGATGGTATCTTGGTGTGAGGCACATCTCCTGGTTTAGGCTGCGTTATTAGTAGAAGACAAGTTCTGGGTTTGAATACAAACTGGGTATATCGAGGTAGCTTTTTATCTCCCTTCTGGAAAAAGTGAATGAATTCTCTTAAAATTATAAAATCCTACCCAATTAATGTAAATAGCCGGGTAGCCTAAACAAGTGCACACACAAATTAATAAACTACCCTTTTTTTTAGAATGGCCTATTGCTATTTGTTTGGGTTGTACACCTATTAAACAAGTTAGTATGTTAGGGACGAGAAAAGTTTTATTCAGAGGAAGTGTACCTACATTTGTGTGGAAAATCGTTAAAGGTTCTAGAAGAGGTCTGAGAAGCGTTGAAGATGTTTGGAAATCCTCGGTTATTGATAAATTTTTAAATATAGTTTTCACTATAATGTAGATTAAATTTCTGAGCCTTTAAAAAGTTTTAAATTTTAGATTTAAATATGTTATAAAATCGTGTAGTAAATTATATTAAACCATATCAAACAATCCCACGTTGTCCTAACATTTTCTGTTATCATATTATGACTTTATTTAATAGGTGAGGGCTATATTTAGATTGATAACCTTTTACTTTAATCTCAGAGATACAAATTTTCACGTAAATCGTTATGTTTTTTTTTTTACTTTAAACTTAAAACTTAAACTTTTGAGCTGGTCAGAAACCTGCTTATGAATTTTGCCTACATTTTGCTGAAAACGATATTTAAAACATATCAAACAACTGAGGTAATACTTGATTTCTAAAGGTCTGTAACGCGTCAAAGTTATCCACCATGTGTCACCCGCATTTGCGTAGAAGAAGAGTGGAGAATAGTTTAGGAAAAAACCCACCTTCATTACATCCGACCAAGATTCGAACCTCGATCTATCCATCATCGGCAGTCTAGTCTACTACTGCAAGAGTAGTGCGTTAGACCATGTGTCAACCGAAGTGGGTATTTAACCAACCGAATAGAAGGATTTATGAAAGTGTTTTTTATTAATACAAAAAAACTTGTATTCAAAGTGAATGTAATGTTTCTTAGTTTGTTTTTATTTGATAAGTCACTTTACTGTAAATATTTACACTTTTTTTTTTCTCTAGCTGGTTGTTAAGAGAAGGTGGAGAAAGATGAGCTCATTTAAAATTCACAGGGTGTGTGTGTGTGTGTGTGTGTGTGTGTGTGTAAGAGAAGGAAAGAAGGGGCTGTAATAATTACGTGGAACACGAGGTAAGGTTGATCCAAGCTCACAAACTCGCGTACCGCCAGGTTTATTGCAAGCTCTCACTAAGTGAGTGGTTTATACATCTATCTCCTACACTATGTTAGTGGGTTACGTTGAGAGAGAGGGGGTGTGAAAGGGAAGTGGTTGGGGGAGGGGGGAGCGTAAGCGGGTCTACAAATGAGATTTGTAAAAGACGAGCACACGCTTCCCCTATACCTCACCTCTAAACAAAAATAACACACTTTTACTTCAACCTCTTCCTTGTCAGACATAACTTCATATATATATATATATAATTTTTTCTTACCTTCCTTGTTTTTATTTTTCGCGTCTTACCAAAGATGAGGCGAAGGGAAGGGAGGATAGGTCTAGGAATTCCCCCACACAAAAACTTACTTTAGCTGTTTTTTCTCCCCCCCTCCCCCTTCCGTTCCCCCCCGCACAATAATTTTACATTTTCATCTTGATTATGACAAGTCACGTCGACGCTGTTTATGACGTAATCACAAGCCGTCAACTCGTGCCCTTCATCATTCAACTTCCCCTCTACATCATCCACCTTCCCCCCTCTTTTCCGCTTTCTTCTTTTTATATATATATATATATATATATTTGTACTATATATATATATTTATATATTTATTTTTGGTACTATATATATATTTGGTACTAATATATATATATATATATTTATTTTGGTACTATATATATATTTGGTACTATATATATATATATATATTTATTTTTGGTACTATATATATATTTGGTACTATATATATATATATACTTATTTTTGTACTATATATATATATAAAACCCGTGGACTTGCATACAACCCGTTGACTTTGTATAAAATCGCACACTTTTTCGTGAAACAGTTATTATCTAAACGAGTAAGAAACTCCTTATTTGAATTACTCGTTAAGAAGGGCCATGAATAATTTTAATATTAAGATTAAAGTTGTGTTGAACAATTCACTAAAAATTTCAATCAATTTCTTATATCTTTTGTGACTGAAATTTTATTCAAGAAATTGATCCATTATAAATTACTAAACTAACGATTTAATTAATCATTGGACGTCTGTTTTAGTTTTTGTATTTAACTAACAAATCACTATACTCTTTAGGGTAAGCATGTTAACATAATAATATTTAACGTATCTCCTGCGTTTGATGATAATGCACCATGCATCACACAACCACACGACTAGTAGTATCATTCATTCCATATACGGTTCCTGTGTTTTTTTAATTGGCCATTTGTCTAGTATAATTTGAGTCCAAAATTCAACATTTCAAAACCTAATAGTTTTTAATCACAATCTTATTTTATAATTAAATTGGTATCATAACTTACTTTCTAAATTGGTTTATTAACTTTAAACCAAAATCATAATTCCTCAAATCATATTATGAAAAATTAAATGCTTCATAGCATGTTTTGTATTCACTTTAAAGAAGTTTATTTTTCCCTCCATAACACACCCTAAAATTACAAAAATTAAATTTAGGGTGCCAGCTAATGATTTTTTTTCCTAAGAAAATTGTTTGGTAAATTTTACCTTAAAAGTATATTCCTCTTCATCATCATGACTGGCTGGGTCTGTTTGGAACATAAGCCTCTACACCGCCTCCTTTCCTCCAACTTCTCTCTCCCTCCACCTTGGCCCAGTCCTCTCCTCTCTCCTCCACACTCTTCCTTACCTCCCTTCAGCCATCTGTCCCTTGATCTTCCTCTCGGCCTCCTACCCCTTCCTCCATATCCAACATCCTCCTGGACATCCTTTCACTCTTTACTCTTCTCACATGGCCATATCACCTTAGTCGTGCCTTCTCTATCCTGTCTTGGGCTGCCTCTTTCTTCACGATTCCTCTTACTTTCTCAGTTCTCATCCTGTAAAATTTTTCACACCGATCCTGCTTCTCAGACATCTCATTTAACTCGCCTACACTCTGCTTCTATCCTGTTCCTTCAACACCCACGTGAAAAAGTATATTGTAAATATAAAAAGTAGTATTTCCAATAATACTTAATCTTTTAAAAAATATAATGATGTAATTCTTCGATATTTTTGTTGTTAATTGATAGTAAAATATTGCATGTTTGTTTATTGAGATAAGGGCAACAGGTTCAATAATTATTGGTATGGCCGAAAAATGTATCATTGATGGAAAGAAAAATAGGGTTTTACCTTTCATAGTGCTGAGTTAACGGCCGGGGACTGGGTGTTGTGTCTGTTCTAGATTTAAGTTAGATTTAAAGTCGTGTGCTGATATAATCAGTCGGTTCAGGTAGAGCATGTTATATACCTCAAATTATATTTAAAATAACAATAATAATAGTAGAATAGTACGTATTGATTATAATATAGAATAATTTAAATATATTTACTACAGAAAGTATCGTCTCACTTTCGATCCTGCCAATATTTTCACAAAACTTTCTCAAGGTGAGATATGGAAGTTGACATAAATCAAGGCCACTAATTTTTTGAGTTTTTTTTAACATTTTTTAATAAGCACCGCGTTTTACTATCTGTTAAGGCTATACGCAAATGTACTGATTACGCTAAATGAGTTGTATATGAGTAAGGTTTCATTTAGAGGAAGTGTACACGCATTTTAATATAGGGAGAGTGTAAAATAATTTATGAAAAAAAAACACCCTCAGTACACTCGGCCGAGATTTGAACCCCCAAATTCCCTATCAACGGCAGTCTAGTCCAACACGAGACCAACACCACCAAAGCCGGTTTTAACATGTTTTCCATGCCAAAATAAATAAAACAATTTTTCAGTAGATGAGTTAAGCTAAATTTTCTACTTGTATTAATCTCAACAACTCTTGAATATTTGACTGGGCTGGTGAAAGGGTTTCATGTGCCGTAGGAGACACTTAAATTTGTTGCCCAGCTGTAGTTTGTATAAAGCTAGATTCACACTTTCACCGAAAATAGAAAGCAGAATCTGCCTCAGTGGCGTAGCATCTCACACGATGTATATTGACCCATGATGCATTGCAACGCCAGCTTAAAACAGCTGACTATCAACATATTTTATTTTCTAGTGGATAAACATATGTTTATATCATTCTCCCGATGGATGTTTTAAAATTATAACACTGTGTCGTGGCACAATCCAATACACGATACTCACGTTTTCCATTAACGGAATATTACCAATCTTCTCACAACGACCAACGAAGCTGTCTGCCTGCTCCCGACTGTACAGCGCATGCGCACTAATTTGAGATGATTAATTCCGAGATTTGATTAGTTCTCCCGTGCCGAACATCTCGGACACAGCGGAGGAAGTAGAGATGTGTGTTAAACTTTAGCATCTGAGTTGGAAATCTTGTGATTGGCTTAGAGCTTGTCACGGGACTACGTTTCTGTTCTGTGCTAGTTTTTTTTTTTGGGGGGGGGAACGTGTGAATCCACAGTAATATAAATAAACTGCACCCCATACATGACTTAAAATAATAACAATTATAATATGGTGCCGTCACAAGCCGTAGTCGGGGGTTTCGGGTTCAAACCCCCCCCCCCCGAAATTTATGAACAAAATATATATGGCTTTATTTATGGTTCAAACAATATCAAAATTAGTACAAGTACAATTATGGCTGTGTTACCATAAAAATCACTTCAGAGAGCATCTAGAGTGTTTATTATTTAGAATTTTTCTAGCCTTCGGCATTTAATGGTTGTGTTGCCATAAAAAACACTTTAGAGAGCTTCTAGAGCGTTTAATAACTATAATTTGTCATAGCCTCGATAGTTAGGGTAGTGTTGCCATAAAAAACACTTCAAATAGCTTCTAGAACAGTTTTTATTTATAATTTTTTCTAGCCTCGTCAATTGGGGATGGGCCCACAAACCCCCCCTGAATTATTGGCTGGCTACGGCCTTGGGTGCCGAAATACCAGACAAAAATAATGATCAGAAAAAATCATCATAAAATACCATTGTGCTCCTGACACATATTCAAGAAATGTTGGGATTAATAATTGTTCTAAATGTATCTACTGAAGATGTATTTTATTTATTACGTTAAAAATATTTTAAATATAAAAACCGCAAAAATATTTACCTTGATCAATACTTTTGGTTATTATGATTTCGTAAGCTACGTACTGCCCAACCCATTCTGCAAATCGCAAAAGAAACAAAATAAAAGTATTCTTTTAGTTAAAAGAGAGGGGAAAAAAATAAGAATTGTTATTTTATTCTGTATATCTCTCACTGAAAAGAATAATAAATATATGACCTTAGAGTAAAGGTTCAGCTCACAGCGTTATTTTGTTATTCACACAAATGGAATCTTGAATATAAATAAAACTCACCTTTTGTTCCTCTCCTAGCCAATGTATTTCCCCTCCACCCCCAAATGCCTTTTTTTTTATTTTACTTCACCCCTCCACCCATTGTTCTAGAGTAGAGTCTAGACCCTTCCGCACTTTCTCAATTACTCAAACCCATCCTGAGGAAAAAAAAAAAGTGTGTAGAAAGAAAGAAAGAAAGAAAAGGGAGATGTAAAAGGAGCAGTATATGTCGTACGTGTAGGATTACTTGCTCAACTAAATCTCTCCCCAGAGCTTTTAAGGTTCTAGGTATACGCATCCTTGTGAGGCCTACCACCCCCCCCCCCTATACACCCCTTGAAAGATAGCCACAAGTCTTATTGTTGTTATAGAGATTTTCTATATAGCCTCACAATATTATCGGGCATTTGGAAGCTCAGTCAGTTTTGGCAAATGTTTTGAAACAAACGCGTTAAAATGTTTTATATGCCTTTTTTTTTTGTAGAAAAGGCAATAGTATTGTTTTGGTAATAAAAGTTGTAGGATTATACATTAATGGAATTAGCGTATCACAATAATATCTATCAAAAATGGGATTGCAGATAATTGACTTGATGTTTGAACACGCGGGAACAAATTAATTACATTTTCTATCTGACAAATAAGATTCTTTCCATTAAAATTATACTATAAGACTTGGGGGTTATACCTTATGGTTTGGAAAAATACCTCTATAAAACTAATCTCCTTGCCAGTATGTTTTAATGGTTGTTTTTACTTTCTCGACACCTTGAAGGTAGAGAAAGTATTGTGGTCATCAAAAAAAATAGAACTCGAGATTTTGATGAATGTCGACCTTATATGACCCCCCGAATCTGAAAAAGTGTTTTAACAATGCTGTCTATCTGTCTGTTCCTCGGAGTAGAGCCTAATCTATTTTAATGATTGGATTAAAACTTGGTATCTAGAATTTTCATAGAGTTGCCCCGATTGGTTTTTGGAATTGAATATCTAACCCCAACATTGTTGTTTTACTGGCGAAAAGAGAGAAATTCTATTTTCTCAAAATCAGCTCTAACGATTTTAATTAAAATTCGTATCTAAGCGTTGTTTAAGATATTTAAAAAAATAGCTCTTTTTTTTTTTCCTCTGAAAATGATTTTTAGAGTACTTTACTGAGGTGGAAATTTCCAAATCAAAGCAATTATTTGAGACACTAAATAACTTATCATTGCAAAATTGTAATACTATTAATATATAAAAAAAACTTTGATTTTAAATATATTTTTATAAAACCAATAGTTTCCGAGATATTGGCAAATATATTATTACAATTTTGTGAGCTTTAGTTGTAAAGAGATACTACTTAAGTCTTGGAGAAATAATTCTCTAATGCCATAGAGTAATTAAATATAAATTAGTCTCTCAAAAAGTTGCTGTTAATTTTCCTTTAACCACTTGAAGAAAATTAATGTTTGTACAGCAATAATCTATCACTATCATTTTAGACTCAATAGTCAATATTTACCTTTTATATTGGTCAACATTTATAAAAGAGGAAATTATTAGCAATTCGATGACCTGAACATGTGAAACCTTTAATGAAATCTCAAAAATTTTAACCTAAAGTCGAAATTTTAATACGAAGTGTCGACCCTTTATGGACCCAATATTGATCTTATTTGGTCTAAATATACAATTAATGAGGACTTTAATTCTTTAAAAATAAAATTGTAAAATTTAAAACCAAGAGTCAAAAAAGTTTTAACTAAGTATAGAAAATTTGTGTATGAATTTGCTAGTGTATGTTATTAATTTCACATATATTACGAGTTTTGATTAAATATATCTATTTTTAGACAATGAAGCGATAAAGTACGTGCGGAGTTCCGTATCATTTATTTCTCTATCTCTGGTTCACTTTATATGTCATTTGTTTTGTGACCTAATATGCTGGTGTTTCTTTTATTGCACGCAACATCAAATTACATTTTAATGAAAGATTCTGTTTCCTCTTTGTATGTAACAGCAAATATTTGAGTTACACCAACAATTCTTATTTTTTATATAAAAAAAAGTCCAAAAGATAATTAAATCCGGGAAAAATGATTAAATAATAAAACGTTTATACAATAATAAATAAATGCATTATTAAAGTGACCCGCTTAGGTGGTTGAATAGTCTAATGGATCCATCTCGTATCATACTGGACTATCTATGAAAGGAATATCGGGGTTTGAATCTCTGTAGGGTGTATTTAATATTTTTCCAAATTAAGTTTTCACTCTCCCTTCACTCAAATGCTGGTATACTTTCTATAAACTCAACCTTCCTTTTACTAGACACATAAGATTAATTAATAAATATGCGTGTGGACCAAGCGGGTAGTATGAAGTGATTCCTAAATTAAGACTGAACATAAAATAACGTTGCCTACCAAAGTTATTTGTATTCAAACACTTTTTTTAAAAATAAAAATGTTGACCATCTATATGTCTAGTGGTTAAAGTTTCTGGTTGCAAATCTAGATGCACCAGGTTCGATCCTTTGTGCTTTCTGTGAATCAGTGGGTCCAGAACGAGGTCAACTCAGCCTCGTGACGACAGTTATTGAGAAGCTGTTTGAATAAAGAAGTAGCCACTAGGTTCTAAAAACTGAGATTAATGGCCGGAGGTTTCGTTGTGCTGATCACATGACATCCTATATCTGCAAATGTTGGCACCATTTTCACCAACATGTGGTGGCTGCTTGGCCGGTATAGTTCCATTTGCAGGATGAGATTTGAACTTTGACCTCGGCCCTTTTAGTTAATTTAATCCAGTATAATGCGAAGATGCTGTCTGGGATCAAATCACCCCTTGTACACCTGTGCTGCAATTTATAATCTTAAGGTGGTTGTTTAGGTCACGCGAGTTAAGGGTAGAATTCTTTGTGGTTTTTATATCAAAAAATGTATTGTTGTCAAAATAAATCAAACGTTTCTTCAATAGAAACAAAAAAGTTTAATTCTCTTCACAGGGTGACCTCAACAGTTGTTGAATATCTGTAAAGGGTGTCCTGGAATTTAATGACAACATTTCCTCTTCGTTTAAAAAGTTTCTCATCTAATGCCACTATGCTCATTAACATATTTCAAACAACTGTTGATATCACCACGGGAAGAATATTAAACTTTATGTTTCTACTGGACCAAGATTTATTATTTATTTTACCTAAAAATGTTTTGTTATGAAAACTGAAAAAACGCTGCACTTAACTAGGTTTCTCTTCACTCCCACCTTAAGCAATATTCATCTTCATCCTACTAACAGCCGAAATTAAACGCAATTATCACTGCAAATGAGTTAGAGATATGGAAGACAGAATTTAGAGGAAAAGTTACCCGAATTTACGTACTTGTCGAGTAAGGAACCATTTATGAAGGAAAAAAACTTCCTCAATACATCATCCTAGGCCACAGACCTTTCCTTCTCTGTGTCCTAGGCTCGTACCCTGAACTTCTTGTCATCTATGAACCAAATTAGATGAGCCTAACATTTATTCTACATTGTCGCCGATAAGATTAGAACTAAATACATTATCAATATACTCGTTATATAAAATAATAGCTAATTCTCTCTTCAATGACAAATGAGGGAAGAGTAAAATATTCCCAGCTGATTTAATTAATTGGAATTCTATTGTATTTGAAAGAGTACGGCTCTGTTCCAGATAATTGCTACCCCATTCTGTTGTTTTGAAATAAAAATTTATTTTACAAGACTTAGGTTGAAAATCAAATGCAAACGGAAATGAAGCTGGTATGAATGCCGACTGCCAAAGGTAACTTCCGATTCTCATTGGAAGGGCTTTTTAGAAAATACAAATATAATATTTTTTAATTAAATATGACCAAACTTTAATCTACTATTATTACTACTATTTATTACTATTATTATGTTATTTTATAGGTATTGATAATATCTAACAAAAGTGACAGATGCAACTTTTATAGCTGTTAGACAAGGTTCTTCCTATGAAAATTGAACTCTAGATTTCTCATAAGTAACATTTTTTTGTTATTTTTTGCATTAAATACTTTGGTAAAAAAAAAGATACAGAGTGGTCCAGAACAAAGACTTAAATATTTAAGACGACGTAATACAAATTAACATTGTGATATATATATGTATTTTTTTAATTTAGTACAGCATCTTACTACTCATCGAGTTATCCGCTTATGTAATAATTACGCTGATGAGTCATAAATAGGGAAGGTTGAATTTAGAGAAAGTTAACCCCCATTTTCGTGGAGGGAGAGAGGAAAACCATTTAGGGAAAACCATCCCCAGTTCACACGACCTAGGTTCGATCCTCGATCTCCCCGTCCTCGGTAGTCTATCTCAACACGAATCTAGTGCGTTAGCTAACTACACCACCGAGGCGGGTTTGTGATATATTATTTAAAAAGATGGATGACCCGTAGTAGGGGTCGAGTGGCTAGCATTATTTCCCGGCCACAGTTGACAAGGTTGTGTTTGTTCGAATACATGGCCGGGTACATTAAAGGTTTTTTTTTCCCACATATGATTCATAAACTTTACAAAAGAAACTTGGCTCAAATGAATAAACCACCATCCTAAATTAAATGGTATAAGACGTTAATTTATAAATATATTGAATTTTTGGTGATGGGAAATCCCGGTGGGTGTACTGAAGAGTTTAAAATAATCTGTTTCCATTCACCCTTCATGCAAATACAGGTGCATTTCCTATAAAAATAAAAATATGAAAATAACATTTTGTTAAATATTTAAATCTTTATGATTTTTTATCAAGTTTTTATTTTTAGCAGTAGGCTATAACGTAGTTTTATATGATTAGTCTTAAAACCCTATTTTAGTAAATAATACACGTTTCACAATTTGAGACGAATCCTTATATTTGAACCGTTTATTTGATCTTTTTATCAATTGATAAACTAACACAAATTTGGTATAGCCTTAAAAAAAGTAACATGACGCAGTTCTAGAATAAAAAAGGCATAAATTTAAGGGGACGCTTCGATTTCAGCAAATACTTAGCTTGCCACACAAGCAACGTCATTTTGTAGCATTTTGTTCAAATTAGATATTAGCCACAATTTTTGTAATGTAGGTGACTTGTAAATTATTTTAAGTTTTTTTTTACTTAAAATAAAATGTCTTACCTGAAATGCCATCGTACGTCCACCATTCTTCCCAGCTAACACCAGAAATTCCTGTAAATAAATTAAACAAAATTATTTTATACCCGCTAGCTTGAATTACATTTTTATCACTATCTAGCTATTTGACCGATTCTACAAATTTGTAAGCGGTTAAGCCGCATCAAAATTTGAAACTATATTAAACTAGAACTTTCAACATCCAGCGGCCATTATTTTTAATGTTCCTCCTTGTACAATCTTGGACCAACTATTGCAATCCCAAGGCAATTATTGCTATCAATATATTAAAAGAGGTAAGATTTTTTCAAAAATTTAATTTAACACCCAAACAATCGAGAGCAATGTTTGCCAAAGTACAATAAAGTTTTGTTTCTAATATTTAAACAATATAGAAGTAGGCCCTCCCCTCTATAATCTTCACCATCTTTCATACATTTTTAGACCCCTAGTGTTAAATTCCACACTTTCCATATTTAATGTTATACTGGGTGATCATTTTACCGATTTGCTTCAACACTGAAAGATGGCTTTTCAAATTACTTTTGGAGTGATTTCAAACTATTTTACCCCCCTGACTCCCCAACCCTTTTCGGTTCCAACATTCCAATTTTGAAATTTTAAGAATTATTTGCTTATTTGATATGGTTTCTTTACGTGACAGCAAATTTTCAATTTCTAACCATATCCTACAACCCATTTGGGTTGTATACTGATGTAATAATTACGCTATTAGGTTAAGGATGAGGAAGTTTTAATTTAAAGGAAGTGTACCCACATTGGCATGGATAGAGAGCAGGAAATAATTTAGGGAAAATCACCTTCAGTATATCTGACAGGGATCAAACCACCATCTCCTCTACTGTGAGATCTGCTTCTTGGACACCAAAGCGGGTCCGAAAATTGCTTTAAAATTCTAGATCTAACATTTCTTTGTTTTAAATTTTGAAATTTCATTGATTTGGACAACATTCGAATATCCACTAAGGTGTATTTACTTGCATGCCAAATTTCAATTTTATTCCAAACAAATAAGTTTTTTCATAATATTATTTTTAAAATAAATTTACAATTTTCACTAATTTTTTACTTTTTATCATTTGAGGCAGTTGCTTCAACTATTTGAAAGTATTTAGATTTTCTGACACATGTGGACAGGTTTTTTTTAATTAGATTTTAAATTTCTATCTTTCTTTCAACACACATTTTGATTTTAAAATTTTTAAAAAAATGTATCAGAGAAATCAGAGAGATTTATATTTTTTTACCATATCGAAAGATGGTGTTTAGATAAGTTTTGAAATTCTTACACATCCTCATTTCAACAATCCCTCCCATTTTTATTTTTCAAACGTTTTTCTTATAGAATGTTCTCTTTATGATCTCACCAAATTTCAATTTTGAATCACAACGCTAAGGTGTGGATAAATATAATTTTTAAAATGTCAAGCCCTGGCCATATATTGTAATCCCATGTAAATTTAAATGTTAAAATTCTTCTGATTATTTGGTTTTTCCTTAACATTTAATTTTAAAAAATCAACTATTTATAATACTAAGAATTGTTTAGAAACTCTGAAGGGAACCACTTTCAAATTTCTGGACTTTTATTTTTAAATTTAAGAATGTTCAAACCTTCATTACAGATTGAGGTGTCGAAGCCTCTCCATTTCACCAGTCCTCACTTATGAAGACAGAATTTATGGTTTACATTTTGACATTTGGAATGGTCTCTATATAATACTGGGCAAATTTAATTTTCCACACATCCTAAAAGGATTTTTCCATTAATATACCACCCGCTCCCTTTCAAATCCCCCAATGTTCCTGAGTTCTATTTTGAAATTTAAAATATTCAGAATTTAAGGTTTATTTGAGAACTCTAAGATTTTCTGAGCCTGCTTGCCAAATTTAAATTTTCCACCACCCTTAATAGCTCTTTTTATGATTATAGCCTCATCCCATTTCACGGAGACCGGTTAAACAATTTAAGTTTTTTAGACTTTTATGATTTTTTTTGAATGGGCCCTTTACCTTCAAATCAGATTTTAACTTTCCACCGCATCTAAAAAAGATTTTTTTACAACTATAGTTCCCCTTGCCCCATTTTAATTTTACATTTTTTTAGATTTTTCTAGTTGTATAGGGCAAATTTATATATATATATACACTTAAGAAATACGCAGATGGTGAAGCATAATCTGAGCACGAGGCCTGGGATTTAATTCCATTTATATAATACTATCTAGCCACATTAAAAACACCATATTTTTGTGTCTATGTTTAATAGTTTTAATTTCCCAGTACTCAACATTGATGCTAGAGCTTAAATTGAGATTAAAACTATAATAAAGTAGTAGTAGCTTACAGTATGTTAGCTATGGTGTAAATTATACAAACATTGTTTAAATATTACTATAGCTGGATAATCTATAAAATATTTCTCGCACATACAAAATATCTAGTGAAAGTAGCTACTGTATGTATATAGACTTTAATCTTGGTCTAATAAATTAATTTAATTTTTACTTTTGTTTTGAAATTGACATTAAGAGTTATTTTGACTTTTTTTTATCTTCCTGTCTGTTTTAATTATTTTTCTGAAACAACTTATCTAAAGTTAAGCATAATTATCAAAATTAAAACTGAAATCATTTATAACGCCTTAGATTAAGACGTAAATATATAGACAAGAATTTTTTTTAAATAAACATTTACATTGATAGCACCTTAAAAATTATAAAACTTAAAGTAATAATTATCTAGTCTTAATCAAGTACTACTGAAACTTATAACGTTTTCTTACACCTCAAGATTTTAAATTAAATTAAACTTAATTCAAAATGGTCTTGTAGCGTTTTGCCTTCTCTAAAGTATTTAGGGGTAGGAGCTAAGATGTCAGCTTTAGTTCTGGCTACGAGGTAGGAGAAAGGGAATGTAGTAGAGAAAGGGGTAGGGGGGAACATTATGTTCTCAAGGGGGGGTGCCGACTTTTAGTAGAAGTTATATCACATTTTGTGTGACCCCTGGGATGTATATAATCAAGCCTTGACGAAAATATACGGTAGATGTAAAACACCCAACACTGTTTCCAATATACGACATCCACATCACTGACGTAGCCATTAACGTTAAAACTGCCCTGAAGATATGAGTATGCTTTTCATTTTTATACAGGAAATGTCAAAAATATATAGCGAGGGCCTTAAAAATATAGTTTTTATTATATTAAAGAACCAATGGTGATTCGCGCTCTATAAAAATGTGTTTATTCCTTTCCACCTAAGTTGCCGTGTTGATCATTAAAGTAAATAAAAGTACTTTTTAGAAACAACTCTCGCTATTTTGTACAGGAAGGCTGGTAGTGTGCAATTTGGACTAACTGTATCGGTGGTTGCATAGTCTAAGGCGTCCACCTTGTGTTAGAAATTACTTCCGATGAATGTGTGTAGATCGGGGCTTAAATCTTGAACTTGCGTACTGTAGGTGGTATTTTCTGGAATGTTTTATCCACTCTACTTCTAAGAAAATGCGGGTACATTTCTTCTGAAACTCTACCTTATTCATTTATATTCCATTAGTGTGATTATTAATATATGGGTGACCTGGTAGTCTAGGGGTAAGGTGTCAGACTGCTGTGCTGAGGTTTCGAGGTTCAATCCTCGGTCCCGGCACAAATTTATCTGATTGCCAAACCCTTCCTTCACCTCTGACAAGACGTGTATTAATCACAACTTGTGAATGTGAGGAATGCCAGGCCTCCACCGTGGTTCGGATTCCACGTTAAACTGTAGGTCCTCCATTTGATCTCACAATCACCCTTCCATTACACATTAGCGTAAGTGCGTATAACCCGAACGGGTAGTAAGACGCGGTGCTAATAATAATAATAATAATAATAATTAATATATGCATACAACCCGAAGTGGTACTGAAGTTTGGTAGAAAAAATTGAGCAATAAAATGTTAACTGAATGGCTATATGAATAAAGTGGATACGTGAATAGACTGAAATATATTAAATAAAAATTGTACTCCTTCACAATTTGTTTCATTATCGTACTAATCAATTAAGAATTGCTGGTAATATAGTTTATTCCAGAGTTGATTGAACAGTTTGTTAAGCCATTCATTCATTTTTTTATAAAAAAATTATCAAACAAAACCATATGATTGATTGGTTTATTTGAATTTAATTTCACTTATTGTTTGGAGATAAATTACTAATTATTGAAGTCCATGCTCATTGCGATATATCAACAAATGAATTTAATTGAAAAATAGGGGCTTGTTGTATAGAGGTTCATTTTGACGGCAGGCAAATTGCTTTTCGGAAGACAATATCGGAACAGTTTTATAAATAAAAATTAGTATGTCATCACCTAAAACAACATCTGAAAAAAAAAACCGCAGCTCCTAAAATGATTTAAAGGCTTAAATTAAAATCCTAAAAGAGATTTCAGATAATTTTAGTCTAGAATGATATAACATTATTTCTTCATTAGTGTTCAGAGCTGAAGGCTACGGTTTTTAATTGATTTTTACATTGAAGGCTAACATGTTTGGTAATTTAGGAAACTGTGACCAAAATTCAAATAGACTCTGAATTTTTTAATTTTCATGTAAGTTGCTTACAAGTTGGGTTTGAACTCTCTGATATTTAAATATACACATTATTTACCATACGCAAAAATATACCGGGTTTTTCTTTATTTATTTCCCAAACACTCGGTGGGCTGACAAATATTATTTGATTGGTATGGTTTTCGCTTTTCGAGTCCCTATTCCTTCCCCATATTATTTATTTAGAGATACATATTTTCCAAATTCCACAATGGTCATTCTATTTATTTTTCAAACGTTATATTTTATTCTATCAGTGAGATAATTAACCACTTAGACTAATATGTTTAGTCTAAAGTGTCACTCTCGCAATAAACTAGACTTCCGACGAATGGGAAATAAGTGTTTGAATCCCGGTCGGATGTACTAAATATGGTTTTTTTTTTATTGTTTCCCACTCTACCTCCACTCAATGTGGGTACACTCCCTTTAATTCAACCTTCCTATTAACAACTCACTATCATAACAAGTACAAAATGCATAACCGAATATAAAATAATGTGTAGAGATGTGAAAGATAGAATGGAATAAAAGTATCCACATCTACGTGTGAAAATGGATGTCAAACGTAATTATTGATAGTTGATGAATTATGTGTAAAACCAACCCCAAAACACTCTTGGTAAGGATACGAACCTTTGTCCAACCATTAATGGTGACCAAGCACATTGCGAGTATAACGCCTTTTACAGCGTAACCACCTGCACCTGTATACAATTCTACTCTTAAGTAAAATTCCGCTAATGAACCAATTATTGTATTTACTGTCTGATTATATTATATTATATTATTTATTTTAATCGTATGCCACCATGATTTGTTGGCTGGACATTCCTGGTGGTCTACTGGCAATGGTGATATGCAACCTCCTCCCGAGTTTGGGGTACCATGTAGGTGTGATTACTAACCCCCCACTGAGATGATGTGGTGATAATGATGATGATTATTTGGGGCTAGTAGAAATCTTAAGCTTATAAGTAGTGAGGAGTGTTGTTTAGACTACAGATAAATCTGAGTACACCTCACTCTTTAATATGTTATATTTTCCACCACTTTTTAGTACCAGTTTTGGATATAGGCCTACATTAGTTGCGCTAGTGGAACATAATTGAGGAATGTGGGATTTTAGAAGACATGTAGCTTCATTTGTGGGGAGGAAGAATGAGAAATCTTTGGGAAAAAAAATCTCGTTACACCCGACTAGAATTCTAACGCTGAACTCCTTCCACTGGCAATCCAATCCAACAAGAAAGTGACGCCTCAGATCATGTGAACACCAAGGCGGATCCCTTACTTACTCAATGGCATTAGTAAATTGAAAGTTATTTGCTGCATTTAAAAATTACACCACCTATCCTTATCAAGTTATCTCTATCCAGCCCAACTCATTACACCCCATCCATATATTGAGCCATTCAGCCCACCTATTTATACCCTATCTCTATCTTTAGATAATTATATCCAGTCCACCACATTACACCTTATCTCTTCTTGAGATAGTTCTATCCAGTCCACCTCATTTCACCTTATCCCTCACTTGAGCTAGTTCTATCCAGTCCACTTCATTACACCCTATCTAGTTCAGGTTAATTATAATGTTATCCTTCCATCTGAGTCTAGGTCTTCCCAATGGTCTCTTACCATTAAGTTTGCAGTCAGTACCCTAAACAAGGTTCTAGATTTTTCTATTCATGCTGCATGTCCTGCCCACCATAATCTACTAGGCTTGACTACTAAAGTCTTGTGATGAGTACAGGGTATTTAGCTCATCATTATGTAACTTTCTCCACTCCCCAATAGCCTCAACCCTTTTTGGACCAAATACCTTATTTTCAAGCACCCTAAATATTTAATTTCGTCTTGTAAGATAAAAGATCACGTGTCACAACCATAGAGAACAACCGGTAAAATTGTTGTTTTGTAAATTTCTAGTTTGACATTCCGAGATGGACTCCACCTTAATTTAGTCCCAAAAATGTGTTTATATTTGGATTAATCATAGTTTTTTTTAAGAACAAATAGAAATCGTGACACATACATTACGATAGTCTGGTGCATTACTCTTATGAGCTCTTGTGAAATATCCAACCATAAAAAAAGAAGATAGAATCACCCCTTCTCCCCTTCACTATTTATGCATTACGTTATTAAATTCCAAGCACGAATCTACACCAAAGGCAAAGTTGACAGACACACACACACACACGCGCGCGCGCGCACGTGTATATTTAAAAAAAAGAATAAACGTAATATTATGTTCGTATATTTTGATGTTAGCCATTACACTGACAAAATATAGTTTTATTTTATGAACATGTGTGTGTGTTTGTACACGCGCGCGTGCGCGTGGAACATGAAAAACGTGTGACAAAACAATTCCGCCGAGAGCAAATTACGTTTGGTGGGAATAAAGTTAAAAGTTTGACTACCTTATATTTTTTAATAAATATTATTTATATTAAAACGCTAGATTTAAGGGAGGTACCTCATGTGTGTCTTCTATTTCTTTCAAAAACTGGAGAGTAACGTTCTAATGAAATAACGCTTCAATAAAATCTAGAATCAATGATATTTTTTCATCCATATCCAAGTACACTCTATACACATACATCATACACTATACACATTATATACAGCTATACACATATATTAATTAGTCTAGTAAAATAGCGATGCAGATAGTCTTATAGGATACGCAACCGCCTTGAGTGAGGGTGTTTTGGGAAACTATTTACCAAAAACTATCCCTTTGTACACCCGATCTTCAAGCCGGTCTAACATGAGTGATTTGTTAGATCATGCAATCCCGGAGAAGGTTAGCACTATTTTATAATTCACATGTACACAGTGAAATTAAACCTTGAACAACAAAATTTAAAAAAAAAACTAAAAATTTGCCATTGCCGGTTTATATCTAAATAACTATAATTTTATTTTATTTAAATATATAAGTATATTTAAAAATATTCCAATTATTTTAATACGAATACCTAAATAATAAAATACATACTTTTACAAAAATATCTTTATAATATATAAATATAAAGAGATATAAGTATTTTTTATTTAATGTTATTTTAACAATCAAGTTTTTTATCTAGTCTTAGTTTAAATGATAAAGATTTTCTTTCAATTTTATTCATCAATATTCAACATACACAACTTTAAATGTATATCAAACAAATTTCTGATGTATTATATTTGTATTCATCATATTGAATTTATCGCAAAAATAAACATAAACATAAACCTAAAGACACAAATAAAACCTTGATCGTTGGCATTAGAAGATTAGTAGGTTATTGAGAAAATAGAGATGATAAAGATAAAAAGTTTTTAGTGTGACTCTATATTTGTTTTCATAATAAAAACATATTAAGTTTGTCTCTCTATATCTAAAATATTATGTGTGCATTTCTTTTTGATAATTACATATTAATTTATCAACTAATTTACTATGGGACTAAAATTATCAGTTACTTTAAAGCTTATTAAAATTTAGAAATTTTGTACTTATTCTAACCTTTTAGAAAAATTCTAAATGTATTTATTTTTCATTATTAAACGTATATTCGCTATTAAAAATTTAATAAATAGAAAATAGTTTGGTGGGGAAATTGAATTTTTACCAAGTAAACAAACAAACAAAGCATACTTTCAAAATACACCATTTAAAAAAAATCCTCTACATTTTCCAAATTTTTAATCAACTTTAAATCAACTTTAAATCAATGCGTGTTATCGAAGTCTTTAAGAAGAATCTGGTCCATTAGTTGTTTTTTTTATCACAGGAAGCCTTAGTTGAATAATTGAGTTATGTCATGTTATAACTTATTGGTTTTATCACAAGGTTTATTAAATACTTAGTGTATGCACTAAGGTAAAGGAAAATAGCTTAAAAAGAGTATTTACATTATTGAAGATAGATTTTAAAACAGCAGTGATAAATATCACAGAAAAGAAACACACCCTCAATGTAATCAACACAAATTTGAGTGTTGTCCTTCCTCTAATCAGCAATTTAATATGTCACGAGTATGATGCCTCACACCTCGTTGCCACTTGTGTATTGTTATAATCCTATACATTATTTCTGTGGTCAACAATTCTCTGTTTCTCAACTAATACAAAGCCTACAGCGATGAATAATTTATCAGTGGATAAGATTCTTCATCGACTTCTGACATAGCATACTCAGTTTACGTTAAAACACATTGTTTGTTTAAAATTCAAGTTAAATCAAAAATCTAACATTGTATTCTGACATCAAATATTGTATACAAAGAGGTATTGTAAATTCGTTCACATTAATAAACTCTCTTTGCTATTTAGTATATACACTTCACGGAGTATTTAATTTAAACAACCCAACATAAGACTAAATCATTTATTTAATTCTTTTTGGGGCGACGGGAAGGTTGAATGTGCGAAAATTTCGCAAGGGTTTACTGGTAGTTATTAAGGTTTCTGAAACATAGTTTTGAAGAGAGTTTATGATCTATAGAATTTAGTAGACTGATTCTTATTCATCTATATAATTATTTTCTGTATATTGTTTAAAGCTAAAAACTGGCAACTAATTTAAAAAAATTGTGTGATCAATCAAGAATTTTCACTCTGTAAGGCACGTTCTTTATTACACATTAAAGTTAACTCAAAATTATTATTTTTAAATTCGGTTTAAATTAGTTACAAAAACTTCCATTTTATCTCATTTATAAATACACCCTATAATCATTCTGTAACAACTGTCCTATAATATGCAGTTACATCCTAATGGATATATCAGTTTTAATTAAATTTTATAGGGGCATTCTTTGAACATAGAACTAAAGATATACTTTATGCTTTTTCTTATGATTATGTATTTATCTATTTTGAGACTGACGTATTAAAACACTCGTACAATCGTTATTCTTTATGGATACAATGTACATATTAATGAATTTAGTATTCGATTGTTTTCTGCCTAGATTAATCACCAAGGAAAACACAAAGTCCAACAAGACATTATAAGAGATGATTCAATTTGACATCCAAAATGAAATGTTAAGACAGTATTAACGATAAGAAATGAAATGAGTAAGGTCTTCTTTTCGTTAAACTAATAATTTCTAATTACCTATCCTAACATATCTAGCCCAACCTAACTAGTTTATTGTTTTTTGTTTTTATATAGAAAGGACCAACAATTACAGATTATTAAATAAAAAAACATTAAAAAAATATTGTCCAGCGACTGTGGAGCATTATGCATACTTCCCGGTCAAAATGATAAATTAACAAATATTTATCACTTTGCTTGACTGTTCTTGTCACTATGCATAATACTATGTAGTTTTTCAAAGTGACCCTTTATTCAATTTATCTAAAGGAAATACAGTTTTAAACTTGAAGATAAAATACAGAGAAAAGTGATCGTTCTTAATAACTCAACTTTATTATATTTGGACATTGCATATTTTATACTCATAATGCTATTAATGGGATACGTGTTGGTTGCACCCTTATTTGTGTGCGCCCTGGGGAAAATAAACGTGTGTATTTGCGCCCACTTTATATTCAAATCCTTCTTAATGTTCCAAGGAAGGTAAATGTTTGTATTTACAAAATTTGTCTGTGCTATTTTCTTTCAAAAACATTAAATTTTCGTTTTATTTTACCCACGCCAGAATAGTGATAATAGGTCAATGACTAACCTAACCTAACCTAACCTAAAACTATTCTAACCTAACCTAGCCTAACTTAACCTAACCTTGCATAAATTAACCTAATCTAGCATACCAACATTCCTTCATACTAGTAGTTCTGAAACAGAACCAATCAAAAAAATAAACGTGATTTACGTCCTCTTAATGACTTACAGTTGCTAGTATTAAGGATTTGACTCGCCGACGGCCGCGAACATTTACGGTTTATTTTAGGTAGGTGCAAACGCCCACACATTTTGAAAGGGCACACTGCCAGCACAGGAACAAATAACACGCTCCCCTATTCATGATCACGTTTTCCCCAACACAGTTATGTAATAATACGTAATGCCGTCGAAACAAGGTGTGAATGTATTAGTAATCCGTCCGACTGCATTAATGTGGGATTTGTGCGCATTAAGAAATATCCCGAATCCACTGACTCGAACAAACGTGAATGTAATAATAACCATTAGTGTTCCGATGTATTTTAGAAAATGATTACGTTATTGTACTCTACTTTTGAGGATTAAATTAAATAAGCCTATTGTATAGCGAAGGAATTAAATTTTAGTCCGAAACGACTAGTATTAAATGTCATGAAAATATATAAATTAATTCCTAGTATTTATTTTTAAACTACAAATATTTAAAACATAATATCTAGAGAACCTTTTAGAGGCTTAGCCATATCCTAGGTCCAAGATAATATTGATTAAAATTAAATTGATATGTATTTATAGGAGTGTCTGTATATAAATTTTGTTTTGTATAAGTTCGATTTTCTTAGAAATAGCCTTTGATAAAATAAAATCAATTTCTTTGGGCGCCAAATTGATATCAATTTATCATATTTTTAGTGTATTTAATATATATTGTTAATGTCTATCAAAAGCTACAGTCGCAGATCACATGGATTGACGTATGAATATGTGAAAGTAGATCTCTTAACTTTTATAGCTTTCAGGAAAGACTTTTTTTTTCCTAGCACCGCGTCTTACCACTCGTTTGGGCTATACGCTTGACAAAGCTAATTCTAGGAAAATTTGACTAAATAAATGTGCGTGTGTGTGTTTATGGCTTCACAGTGATTTTGCATATATTCTACTATATAATCACCGACATAATATTTGAATTCAGTTCTTTTAAGATTGCTTTATAGAATAAAACTATGTTTCACACAATTTCCATATAAAGTAGTATCTTGGAAACTCAACACTCGGAAACTCGACATTCCGTGTAGCTCAACAAATGCACGTGCACACAGTTGTTGGCGCCAGTCATCACAATCCAAGGTCATTCAACTGTTTAACCTCTCAGTTTGTTTGTGTAACTTAAGTAGAACAGTCGTGCTGTGTTTGTTAGTTTTCCAATTCAGTAAAGTGTTATTCGAATCAATACAATATTATATGTACAGTACTGTACTGTATTTCTGTATATTACACGTATGTATATACACCATTATATTAACACGTAATATATTGTAGGCCTACAGTACGTATATTACTGTTATTGTACCATACAATACTACAGTACAATACAACTGTACCTATAATATTCGATACTGTAATGTGATTCATCCTTGTTTGGTTATGAAAGTTAATTCATAAAACTCGACATTTCCATAACTCGACACCATCTCAGTCCACATCAGGTCGAGTTTCCGAGATTTTACAGTACCTATGAATGTTTCATATTTAATGTTCGCCTATATATGTATTGGTTGATTTGTCTGGCGACCGGCGCCCTTCCGTATCTCAATCAAAATGTCATGTCCCCACTTCTAATACTAGATGTAAAACAGGGATTTCAATGGACCGGCTTGTTAGACCAATATTGGTTTTCATATGTGACGTCATCGTCAGAAAAAAAATAAAGGTAGGGATAGTAGTTCGATTATTACGAGTCTGATGAAAAAACGCTAAGTGAGATCTAGGACTTTATCTTTATATCGTTCACTCTCATGTGGTTATTGGTACACATATGTTTGTATTAGGCATAGGATTAACAAACTATTATAGTGTAGGGGGGGACAAGCTTATATTAGCTATGTTTTCTATTAGTATTGGCTACTTTTTCACACGTAGGTAAGATAGTGGTGATTTTATTCTTAGCCTCTTGTCATTACAGGATCCAGGGCGTTAGGCTTGCAAAATACTATATTTCCAATCAGAAGCTGTTTGAAAAGGTCAAACCAACTCTCCGGGTATACTCTATCACGCTTAATCTGTACAAGTGATTTTCTCTATCTCCTCACCACAATAATGCGGGTGAATTTTCTCTAAAATACTCTCGCCATCCCTTTTTACTAAGATGAAACATTTACTTGCACTTGTGTTAAGACTTTTAAACTAAGACTATAGACAATATAATATTACACTATTCACACACAAATAAAAATAAACTTAAATATAATGCATAAAAATATATATATAACTACTTAAATATATATGTATATAAATAAAAAAATTATGTATGTGTTTTTATATTTATAGCTACAAATATAATAAACCGAATAGGCCTACTTACATGAAGAAAAATATATATTTTAATAAATACGAATATATTATGTATTGATGTTTAAATGATATTTATGTGTATATATATTTTAATTTTAATATAAACTCAAAGGAGAACATTTTGATGAGGAAGAGTTTTATGAAACCATCAGAGCATTCGATAAAAGTAATAATAATAAAAAAACTTTGTGGATGGATAAAAACTTACATTGGACATGGTTTGTGAGCACACCCTATCCTTTCGGAGTCGAATAAGCTAAAGCGCACTTTATATTTCCTTCGGTATCTAAATTAAAATAGCTAGCCTCTTCGTCGTGGTTGGCACGCTTGACACTTCCTTGACTTAAGGAATGACGAGTTTTTCCACGGACGAGCCTCAACCCTTTCCACATGTTTCTAAGTTCATTTATCACATGATTTGAAAACTCACGGCCATAGTCAGACTGTTGCACACTAGCAGCTCCGAAGAAACAAAATACTTACGAGAATATTAAATCATAAGTAACTTTAGCTGCAGTTTTATTTTTTAAAGGACGTATACACACAAACTTACTGAGATGATCTTGATAAATCATTGTGAATTTGTATTCTCCATCTATACAAGTCTACGTGTCAGTAATATATATTTGCACCTGAGCATTAAATTTATTAAAAATCATAGGTTTCACAGCAAAACCTCTTTTTGGATGAACGAACTTATTCTGACAAGGTTCGTAAAGATTTAGATACATCATTATGATATATCTAGATATATTTATATATATATATATTTATTCGGTTTTCCATATGATTTAGAGTTTAGACCCCCCATGAACTTAATGTAAAATATCGAAAATTTCATTCTCATGGACGTAATAGATTATTTCACCTTTAGTCTTTGCAGATGGGACAATTAATTTACTTATCTCATTTAGTGTTAATACATCAAAGCATTTTATTTTAACCCGCCTCAGTGGCGTAGTTGGCTAACGCGCTAGATTGGTATTAAGCTGGTCTACCGAGGACGAGGGGGACATCGAGGTTCGAATCTCACTCGGGTAAACTGTGGGTGGTTTTTATTAATGGTTTTCCACTCTTATCTTCACGAAAATGCGGGTTCACTTCATCTATATTCAACCTTCCCAATTCCTAACCCATTCGCCTAATTAGTACTTTAGCGTATAGCCCGAACGGGTAGTATGACGCGGTGCTAAGTATACTTATTAATTTCCTTTATTAGTAGCATGACTTCTTCGCAGCTTTCTCCGCACCTTCCAAGTCATTCACAAGTTGATAATATTTTTCTTCTTTGAGAAAATCACTGTAATCACTTTTGTTAATTTCATCTAATTTTGCGTGAAACCGATATTTCATATCACAAACACGTTTATCAAAAAGCGACGTCATACTTTTCTGCTACCCACTTAATTACTACTACTACTACTACTAC
>JAVRXN010000014.1:18543659-18573619 GCA_033556935.1 Timema podura
CCTTTTTTTTTTTTCACATTTACCTATTGTATTCGTTCATCCTCTATCCATACGAGTTTCTCCACATACTTTTCTTATTCTTAGACATCTCATTCCAACTGCATTCACCTTGCTCTTGTGATTCTCCTGACAAACACACGCTTCCCATCCATAAAACAATGTTAATATCATATTACCATAATAATAACAATACATTATAATAATACTCATCCCTGATATAACAATGTGCATAAATAAGCGATTCACGATTTGACCAGTGTTAAATGGTCGTATCGCGATCGGCCCGGCCACATCCCGACATGCAACGGCAAATCAGGGTTTGCTCCAAACTGGTCGGCACATCGCGATTCATCCAAACAAATCTGTCGAATTTAGGTTTTTTTCCCGTAACATTTACACCAGAATTTTGGGTTAAAGATGCAGTATCATACGGTTTTAAGATATACAAGGACTAGTTTCACATAATCATATATCAAGTAATGTTGTATACAGCTGTCATTTTTATAGATAGTAACGTTACCCATGACCCGCTTCGGTGGTCACATGGTCTAAGGCGTCACTCTCGAAATAGACTAAACTGCCTTTGATGGAGAGATCCGATTTCATTCCCGGAAGGGTGTACTGAGAGTTTTTTTCCTATATGTTTTCCCACTTTTTCTTTCTCTATCCACGTAAATGGGAGTACACTTCCTTTAAATTACACCTTCCTCATCCCTAACGTAACGCATTAACGTAATTAGTACATAGGGGTAGAGCTTGAACGAACAGTAAGGCGTGGAGCCGATAAAAAAATTGCCTTTAAAATAACAATCATAATAATTATGGTAAAGTGTTATTATTCTATATTCACTGAAAAAAGTTTGTATTTTCTAAAGTGACTACCCAGAATATTACTATAATGAAAACGAAATTCACACAATATGAGTCTTAGACACTAGTTCAGTTGGTATCGTGTTTGTATACTTTGATAAGGTTCCCGGGTTTGATTCACAGAATGTCCAAAAAAATGTATCATTAGTGAAATTTTGATGTTTCTCGTTTCGCAGTCATGAATTAATAGTTGGAGGTTGTGTCTATTCTAGATTTAAGTTAGTTTTTATGCTGTGCTTTGAAATAATAACTCGGTTCAGAAAGTGAACGCTAAGTCCTTTAAATAAAGAAAATCAACAAGTAAATAGTATATTCATATAAGTGGAGGTCTTGAGTAACAAATAAATTATGATGTCCTATTATTATATGCTTTTATTAATATCGTGAAACATTTAATTTTATAAAATAATTATTTATCAAACTTCTTTATGATTATAAAGGCCAAAACAAGATTCTATAAAATGAAAACTGTTCCCCCAAAGCAAAACAAACGCGTTATAAATGTTTGTACAGTCATAAAACCAACCCCACGTACAATTTACCGCGGTATTAATAGTAGGCTTATTAATTTTACAAATGTAATTAACCCGAGTCTAAATGTAATGACTTTTGGAAGGGATAAGGAAGGTGTATTTTAGGAGTGAAGGGGGTGGGGGGGGGGGGGCGAGTGCAAAGGGTCGCCTTGCACATACGAAAGGGGTTTTACGTATGTTAAGGGCGAAGCACCTGATTTTCTAGTACGTAGCGTCCACACAGGCGTCCGCCACTGGACTAACTTTAGATGCTGGCAACGGGCGGGACCATTGAATATTTTAACGTGACTGTCGGAAGGGGTCGAAAGGGGCTTGGGGGGGGGGTTGAGGCTAGCTAGGTTGGAGGGGGTCAGTTGGAGAGAGAACAGAGGGGGTGGGGGGTCTATATTCCCTTTCTACTGGCTACTACGCCACAACACTACTATATACCATTACTCTAACTAGCATACATCAAGCCCTTTTTTTATTCTCTATCTCTCTCTCAGACCTAACCTCACACACACACACACACACACACACACACACACACACACACACACACACACACACCGAATAGCCACCCTAAGCCCCCCCAAAAGCCTACACTCACATAAACAGCAGTAAAACAAGGCCGACCCCCCCCATACCCCCTCATACCCGCTCCCAACCCTGTAAGAGAAGCCAGACCACTTCTCACGAATATCTTGGGTTTTACTTCCAAGCTTTTATTGCGAGTTCTTTTCTGGATGTTGTTGGAGGACCATTGAAGTTTTAACCCCTTACTGCCGTGGGCTTGGGTATCTACCAGTGACTTCATTTGTTGACGAGTATTAGGTTTAAAGCATTTATATCATTATTTCTCATTGTATATGCTTGCCGCAGCGATAGGAGAGTGCGATTAACAAGTAAGCCCGTGTTTATTATTGATTATTTTGATAGGCTTAGTTACTCCAAGGCACTAGGAACTTGAATGTATATTTCCGTATTTAAAAATGGTATGCCACCTTTCCCTATTTTTAGATAGTTATATCCAGTCCACCTCATTACACCCTATCCCTCCCTAACTTGGGCTAGTTATATCCAAGCCACCCTATCTCTTTCAGACCCATTATCATGTTATCCTACCATATGCAGCTAGGTCTTCCCAATGGTCTTTTTAATTAGGTTTGCCAGTCAATACCCTGAACAAGGTTCTAGATTCTCGCATTCACGCGGTATGTCCTGCTCACCGTAATCTATATGAACAACGTATTGTGATGGAGTACATGGTATGTAACTCATCATTATGTAACCTCCTCCACTCCCTTGTATCATTATTCCTTTTTTTTGTTTTTACCAAATATCTTTCTAAGCACCTTACCTTAGAATACTCTAAATGATTTTTTGCCTTGTGAATTAAGATACCACGTTTCACATACAGATAGAACAACTAGTATAAATATTGTTTTGTATATTCTTAGTTTTACATTACTTGAAATCAGGCGAGTTGTCAACAACTTATCGACCGAATAATAGTACGCATTCCCCGAGTGTATATTTTTTTCTAATTTCCACTCTGATATCGTCAATGGTAGTTAAAATTATTCCTAAATATTTTAACTATTAACTATTTCATGACTTGATTGACGTGATATGACAAAGATGTAACGTGTGAAGTTCGCTATTTTAAACTCTTAGTAGATGCAAAATAGGGTAAAGTGCTGGCAACTCTAAGTAACGATCAAACCAACCGTCAAGACTGGCAAACTGCAGCATTTCCTTGTCCCTTTCTTTGTTTACTTTGAATCGCAACTAAAATTAAATACAATATAAGTAGGGTTTTGTTATGAATTAAGTTTTAGAGTATGCAAGCACAACTTTTTTTCTGTAAATATTGATAATATTTTACTAAATAAAGTGTTTTTTTATTTATTTTTTAGCACCGCGTCTTACTACCAGTTCGGGTTACAAACATACGTACTAATTAATCTGATGGTTTTAGGGATTAGGAGGGTTATATGTATAGGAGATGTAGCCACATTTGCGTGGAGGAAGAAAAAGAGTGGAAAGCCATTTTAGGAAAACCACCCTCAGTGCACCCGACCTAGATTCTAACATCGATCTCCCCGCCATCGGCAGTCTAGTCTACTGCGAGAGTAGATCGTTAGACCACGTGGCCATCGAAGTGGGTTAATTCATGTTATTTTATGTGTATTGATAATAATGATCGTCAAACCAGGTCATATGGCTTGACGTATGAATATGTGAAAGTAGATCTAGAAACTTTTTAGCTTCTTCATATGAAAATTGGGCTGTAAGATTAATATGTTCTGATTATAAACATTGTTCTTGAACTCCCACGCAACTGTAATCTTTCAACCTTGTGTAAAATGTTTAGCTCCATAGAAACACACTTTTCTTTTTCATTTCATCTTCTCCATTTCTCCCTTCCTATTTGTAATCTTTCTTGGTACACAACTGTAATTGTTTGTTCCTACTTCTACCTCCTTCCTCTAGGAGCAACCCTTAAGGCGTAGTTTGTTTCTCTCCTTCTTTCTTTCAATAAATTATAAATGAGTTAATTTTTTTCACCCTCTCCTTTTTTTTTACCTTTTTTTTATTCTTAGCTTCCTTTCTTTCCCTTAGTGCTTCTGTGCGTAATTTGAAACACTGCTTTCAACATTCACCGAGAGTTCGAATACACCAACCTTATTTTTATTTCTCGTGGGTTCTCTATCTTGCCTTCTGTGAACAATTTGCACCAATCAGGGGAGGCTTTTTTTTGTTGGTTTTTAGTATACTTTTGTATTTTACTAACATAGTAAATGTTGCAACGGAGAGATTTCGGGGCTTTCACACTTGAGCTTGGATAATCATAGTTTTATTTTAGTTTTTTTTTCCCCAGCAACATATTATGTTACGAAAACATAATTATGAAAATTTTGCCAAATCTGAAGCCCATGGAAATATAGATTATTTTCATTATGTCACAAAAATATTATTATGATAATTCCATTAAATCTGAAGCCAATCAAAATATAGATTATTTTTATTATGTCACAAAAATATAATTATGAAGATTCCATTAAATCTGAAGCCAATCAAAATATAAATTATTTTAATTATGTCATGAAAATAAAACTATGAAAATTTCATCAAATCTGAAGCCGATGAAAATATATATTACTCTTATTCTGTCACGAAAATATAATTAAATATGAAATCATTTAAAATATAGATTACTAGGTTACATCTTAAAGTAATTGGCACACACGTACAATCTCCACAACAAATAGAACGTGAGAGCATGAGATACCGAAGCCACGCCAATTCTTATTAGTTAGTTTGGGTAAATCCCGTAGCGCCTTGAGTCCTCAAACCCAGAATCAACTCATTTATTTTCGTCCACCAACCAGAGATTATAAGAAAGAGAGGAAAACATATAATGGGGTGGAGTCTGAATGCACCTGCCTCGTAATGTTCAACCAGGAAATGAATATGATCCTGACACGTGCAACTAAAGAGAAATATGACTGTCTTGTGTAAAATAAATAAAAATATTAAACTATAAAATAAGAATAAAATAAATATTATTAAGTTAAGATTAATTTTAAATAATAAAAGAGGTGGGGGAGTCAAGATAATTACGAACATTCAAAGTAGGTTCAATGGTTTAATGCGCTCTAGGGTAGATTTAAAATTAGCAGCCCATTTGCATTCTGTTAAATATAAATCATGAATGATGCAAAATAGTAATAATAAAAATAATAATAGGGTGCCGAAATACTGGACTCGACCCAGCTGGGATTTGAGCCCCGATCTCATTTTTATCAGCAGGCCAGTTTAGACCATTCGACCACTGAAGCGGGTAAATCTCACTATTACTCATCTTAAAAAAACATGTTGGGACTGAGGTCTACTGTTCCCAAACTTACTAGTAAATATATTCTATATTATGGGTGTAACATTTTTACTTTCTCTCAACCACTCGGAGATCGTCAAAAAAAATATCGAACTCGAGGTTTTGATAAATGTCAACGTTTCATGATCTCATGAAACAAAAAATTGGTTTTTGCAACGCCGTCTGTCTGTTTGTTCCTCGGGCTAGAGCCGAAAATATTTTACCAATTGGGCTAAGACTTTGTGTTTGGGTTTTTTTTAGTTCCTCCCGAGGAGTTTTTGGAAATATATATATAAACCTAAATTTAAGGGTAATTTACTGAAGGGGCAAAAGAGAAAAAATCTATTTTCTACAAATTCAGAAATTCGCTTTGAAGTTTTTGGTTAAATTTTATATCTAGACACTGTTTATGATTATAAACAAGATGGCAATTCTCATTTTCTCATGAAAATGACTTTGAGGATAACTCACATGGGGGAAATTTTCCAATTTTAGTCATTTCTCAGCACCTTTTTGAAATATGAAATAACTTATTGTATTGTTGTATTATTATTAATGTTAACAATCTTTTATTTAAAATATTTTTATAAAAACAACAATTTCTGAACTATAAGCAGATTTATGTACTTTTTAATTCAAGTCTTTGAAAATGAATTTAATTCTTAGGTTCTGTGGTAGACAAAGATGTTTATCTTTTCTCAATTTTTCTATAAAACAGTGTTCCTTCCTAGTTCCTAATGCCAATGAGTAAGTAACAGTGTATATTATTTTATTTGTGATATTTGGTGTAGTGTTTCTACAACAATGTATATACCTATTATTTAATTTCATAAATCTTACGAGTTTTTAGTAAAATGTCTGTTTCTAGACAAAAGAGGGAGGAAATCTATACGATGCATCGTACAATTTATTTCTGATAACAACAATAATTATATTTCAACTTCTAATGTAAAGATTCTCTTCACTGTGATATACGAACCTGTACGACTACTTGTTGCATGTAAAATGAGTGTATGTATGTGACATTGCATGTCTCTTTTGCTGAGGGTACGACAGGTTTATACATTGAAATGTAAGTTTACTCAGGGTGGGGGGGTGGGGGCTGTAGAAGGGGTGAAAAGGGTGAGAGAGAAGGGGTAAAGTAGCGACAAAAGCGAGCCACACCCAACTAGTGTAACCAACAAACTCTCTTTCATCACGCGTCACTCATTTCACTCTCATCCCGTAAAAAAAAAAAAAATGTAAGGACATCTAGAGTTTCCAAATGCTATAGGAGACAAACTTCGAAAGAGAAGATTTTCTCTTCGTTCCTTTGAAACAAAATATAAATGAATTGTTTCAGTAATTAATTTCTTAAAGCTATGTTCAATATATTTTTATTTATTTTACATCCATTACCGTTTCCAGTCAGTGGCAGGCTTTTATTCAAGCCTTATATTTTCCATTACGGGCTTGCTAGACCTTTTGTCTCTTCATATGCCTATAATATATCTTAATACTAGGATGGGCACAACATCCAGTCCCCGGCCGTCAATTTATCAATGTGAAAGGGTAAGCCCATATTTTCATCATTGATAAACTTTCGGTCATGCTGGAAATCGAACCCGGGACTATTGGTTCAGTAGGCAGACACCCTACACAGTATTCAGATACTATATAATATATATTTTTAATCGACGCTTACTATCTGTTGAATTTATACGCATATAATATGATTACTCTAATGGGGTAGGGGTTTATTTATTATTTATAAATCCCTGGTGTATTATTCATTGCTTTATTGAATTATTAATCATATATTAAAATATAATGGAAGGGGATTAAATAAGATACAAACAAACAATATTAATTAAAATCGTTTATTTTTGCAAATAATAACCATTGAAAGAAATAATAATCAACTTATGTTGTTAACATTTTCTGAATTAAAAGTTTGACCACTCTGTATGTTTATGATGCGTGTGTGAATCATCATCATCATCATCATCATCATCATCATCAATCTTGCAATTGATTTGCTGCAGATCTACACTTTTGCCCTTCCTGGGCCAAATATATTACACATTTGTGCCTTCTTCTGTCAACCTCGTTCGTTATCTGATTCATGTACTCCAGACTTGGTCCCTTATATAATCTCCTTCTATAGTTATCCTCGTCAAACTATCATGTCTTGGTACTATTTATAGTAGGCCTATATGGCCAACCATGTTAACTCTTCTTTACTGTATACCTCTCCAAATTTTCCTTTCTTCATTTGATTTTATCAGCACTTCGGTATTTAATACCATCTATATACATGCTACAGAAGAATGTTGAAAATATCACATTTTAAACGCTTAAAATCTTTTCTTTTGGTTACGCCAGTGTTTCTATAACAGTGTTACGCTTACCACTATGGGTACGGGAAGGATTTAAGGGGTACTATATATACCACTGAGTTTTATTAATCAATATTAAATAGTTCTTAATAATATTGAGTCCGCTAAACTAATCGGAGCATAATTTGACGAGATGTTATGGACTTTTATAAGCCCTTCTTTCCCTCTATCGCGGCTTTGTTTAGCTTATGACAAAAGTATTACATAAATTTGGTACGAATATTTATGTATCCCCAATATAATTTTATACAATTTGAAAATACAGCTTAAAACAACAAGTATTTTTTTCGTTTTTTATGACGAAGAGATAAAAGAGGTACGTGGTTAAGTAATCTCCCTAAAAGGTGTAAGCGACTGGAGAGAGTTTGAGAAACACTGGGTTATGCCAATGGTCCATGTTTCACATTCATAAAGCGCAATGCTCCAAACATATGCTTTTAGAAACCTCTTCCTTATTAAATTTATTACATTGATATCAATAGAATTTATATCAAACATGGTCTTACGTTGGCAAGTCTTAATATTAGAGTGTTTACTATTTTGGACAAGTGACGAGAGAGAAAATTTGGCGTTATTTTCTCTCTGATAAGCTTTGGTTCGAATCTCTGCTGGATATTACGTAGGTGCAAGCAAGAAGGTTTAAGAAAATGGAGTTTGAATCAATCAAGAGTTCTCAGGATATAGAAACGGTTGCAATTTTCGGATACTGATTTAAAAAAAAATAAAGCTATGTAATTATCTCTTCTTAAGAAATATCCTGGTCCTAATTAAGTTTAGCGGTCGTTTAAACAAGGAAAAAATTTTTTTTTGAAAGATATAAAAAAAAGTATGATAGTCTACATTGATAAAATAAATAAATAAATAAATAAATAAATTTTGTTTTGTTTAATCTGTTGTGATCTACATCTGGATAACATATGGCTTTACAAATGAATACGAAACAAGTTTATTAATTTCTTCACTTATATAATAAAGCTCTTCCTGAGGTTATGCCGCTGTTAAGTTGCCGCGCTATTGGTGGTCTATCCCCACATCCGAGACCAGTCTGAACTTGAAGGTGACACTTACTGTACCTATCGCACTCTACCATTAATAAGATCACCTAATAAACTTTAGAGCAAGGACAACAAACTCTGACGTATTGGCAGGCGATGATACTCTCTAATCAACTAAAAGCGCGCGCACAAAAAAAAAAACACGTCTGTATCGTAAGCGCCTATCTGGTTAATTGGCTTAGGGCAATCGGATTAAGGTAATTGTCACTTCCAGGGTATGTTTTTAATCGGCGCTATAAAACACGTAAAACAAGACCATCTCCATTTGAGTGAGTCTTAAAACGTGAAACGTTTCTTTACAGATGTACACTCGGTTTTGATAAATTTTATAAATCTTAAGAGATAAAATAAAATGTTGGATATCACGTCATGGTATTACAAATGGGCGTCTCGGGGGGGGGGGGGGGCTAAGCGGGTGTCATGCCCCCTAATCCCTAAATAACCCCCCACATCTAATGAATGTCCTTCTCTTCCCCACTATAATATTTGTGCTTTAGGGGAAATGTCCTTCAATATATAACGTAATTGAATGAGTTTTCTAAAGGTTTACTTGAGGTGGGATGGAAGGGGGACGTGAGAAAAGATAAGTGTTTTTGCATTTTTTATGGCAAAACTTTTTTTTGGCTGAAATAAATCAAATATTGCTCCAGTACAAACATAAGAGTTTAGTTTTCTTCATATGGTGATATTAACAGTTCTTGAATATACGGTAGATCACCAATAATCCGGATTAATGAGTACCGGACGTGACCCGGATAAGCAGAAATCCGGATGGTTGGATTACTCATTTAATTAAGGCAATTTTTCAAAATAAAATAGAAAATTTACTCTAAAAAACCACTTTTTTTAATTCTTTTTGAAATGTTACAGTGAGGTGGAATCACATTATAGTTGTGTAGTAAAAAAAATACAGTAGGTTTAAAATTATTGCTACTGTAAACAAGAATACAATGAATTTTAATCGAGGGGTGGGGATGGCATGTGGTCTTAAAATGGCAGAGCGACCAGCCGGTGAATACAATCGCTATTCGCGGCGCCGCAGCGTGACAAATTTCAGTACTGTACAGTTTAGTATTTTAATTTTTGTATATATTTACTTTCTCTCTATCTTACAGGTAGAGAAAGTATGGTGATCGTCAAAAAAATCGAACTCGAGATTTTGATGAATTTTGACGTTTCATGACTTCCTGAATCCGAAAAAGTGGTTTTTGAATTTCCATCTGTCTGTCTGTCTGTCTGTCTGTATCTCCAACTAGAGCCTAAACTATTTTACTGATTGAGCTGAAACTTGATATCTAGGGTTTTCATAGGGTTGCCCCGAGGAGTTTTTGGAATTGGATATCTACCCCTAAAATTAAGGGTAGTTTACTGAAGGGAAAAAAGAGAAAAAGTCGATTTTCTCAAAATCGGCTCTAACGATTTTGATTAAATTTCATTTATGAAAATTAATAAATATTCCAAACAAAATGGCTACTCTCAATATCTCGGCAAAATCGCTTTAAGGGCTCCGGTCTGATGCGTAAATTAACATTTTTTATAATAGCTCCGAAACTGTTTGAGATATGAAATTACTTAGCATTACAAATATGTATATATATTTATAATACAAATATTTTATTCGAAACATATTTTTATAAAATCAATAATTTTCATTCTATACGCAATTATATATATATTTTTAGCTTTTTGGACATTAAAGCTTAAGTATTGCGATCGTAAAAAAAACTAACCTGAAATGTTGATGGATTTCGACGTCTCATGACCCCCCGAACCCTAAAAAATAGTCTTTGCATTGCCGTCTGTCTGTGTGTCTATTAAAACTTAAAATTAAGGGTAGTTTACTGAATGGTAAAAAGAGAAAAAGTCGATTTTCTCAAAATCGGCTTTAACGATTTTGATTAAATTTCATTTATAAACATTAATAAATATTACAAACAAAATGGCTACTCTCAATATTTCGGCAAAATGGCTTTAAGGGCTCCGGTCTGATGCGTAAATTAACATTTTTTAAAATAGCTCCGAAACTATTTGAGATATGAAATTACTTAGCATTACAAATATGTATATATATTTATAATACAGATATTTTAACCGAAACATATTTTTATAAAATCAATAACTTTCAATCTATACGCAATTATATGAATTTTTTAACTTTTTGGACATTAAAGTTTAAGTATTGCGACCGTAAAAAAAAACTAACCTGAAATGTTGATGGATGTCGACGTCTCATGACCCCCCGAACCCTAAAAAATAGTCTTTGCAATGCCATCTGTCTGTGTGCCTATAAAAACTTAAAATTATGGGTAGTTTACTGAAGGGCGAAAAGAGAAAAATTTGGTTTTCTCAAAATCTGCTCAAACGATTTTGATTAAAATTCGTATCTAGGCGTTGATTAAGATTATAAATAATCTGGCTATTTTCATTTTTCTATGAAAATGATTTTTAGGGTACTTTACAGAAGCGTTAATTTCCGTATCTCCACAACTATTGGAGAAACTAAACAACTTACATTGCAAAATTGTAGGACTATTAGAAATAAAAAACTTTTATTTAACATATATTTTTATAAAAGCAGCAGTTTCTGAGATATTTGCAAATATATTAATACAATTTTGTGATCTTTAGTTGTAAACATATACTACTTAAGTCTTAACGCAATAATTCTCCAATGCCATAGAGTAATTAAATATAAGTATCTAAAAAAGTATGTTATTTTTCTTTAAATCTCTTAGGAGAAATGTTTGCATAGCAATGATTTATCTCCATTTTTGACTCAATAGTCAATATTTCATTTTTTATTGGTCAAAATGTATAAATGAATAATTAAATATCAATGCGATGATTTGAAGATCTGCAACACCTTATAAAATGTTAAAATTTTAACCAGAATCGAAATTTTAATACGAAGTGTTGACCCTTGTGGAAGACATTAAACTGTTTGATATGTTCTAAGGTGGACAAAGATGCGCCTCTTTTCTCATTGATTCTATATCATTGTATATTATTTTATGCGTGTTCTTATGTGGAGTGGTGATGATACAATGTACATTATTCCGTTCAGAAATCTAACGAGTTTATAGAAAGAGAGAGAAAGTCTGTGCGGTGCTCCGTACCATTTATTTTTTATAGGCTGATAATGATCCAGATATTTGGCAATCCGTCTGACTGGAGTTCGGATAAATGAAGTTCTACTGTGTGTGTGTATATATATATATATATATATATATATATATATATATATATATATATATATGGAAAAATGTTAAAACAACAATCTAAAACTGATCTTTCATCCTAAAACCTTGAAAGTTATTATGGGTTGACATTTTATATAAGTAATTTGTAAACAAGTATACCTATATTGTATTTGTGTGTATCTGTAAATATAAAAAAACTAAAGGCTTAACACAAAGTTAACTATAAAAAAACATGGGGATAGGAGAGATAAAATAGTAACAAGAGACTATACCAGAACTAATTTAATGTTATGCCTATGTTTAACGGTAGGCCTACCTTTCATGTTAGATATTTAACTTGAACTTTTTTTCTGACAAGCTGCAGTAAATGTAAATATTACATAGTGATTTCCTGTTCTTGTACAAGGAAGATACTACATTAGATTTACTCACCATCACATTTTTAAACTAGTCCTCAAAACTATCTTTGCTTCAAAACATATCAATTCAAGTAAATTATCATTTTATCCTAAGAGTTTTATGAAAACTTATTTGCTGTTGAATGCCGTAAAATATAAACTACATAAAAAGAATTGCCCTCCCATTGTTAGCAGCGAGTACGTTACTATTTAGCCTCAAATCTCATAATAATCCAACTACCCTCTTTCTTTCCATTCAAGTGTCAAGTTTTTTTTTTGGCCCTGTTACTAATTATCTCGTATCAACTGAAACAGTTGCAGTTATTTCCGCTTTGCAGGGGCACAATGCGTATTCCTATTGTTACCAAGAATGACCATTGTTATATATCCTGGCTCTTTTTCTCTTTGCCCTCCTTCCCCCACTCCTTTAACAGGGTGCCTTTTACCCCCCCAACACCCCCGCCAACACCAGGCTGAATCCTTGGAATGCAAAGCCCCGTACTGATAATTTGAGCTAACAAATAGAGAAAAGCATTTTTTTTTCTCACCCCGTTTTTTTATATTCATTTCCGCTTGGATTTAAAAACAATACAGTCTATGTTTCACTGTTTGAAAAATGTTTCTTTTGCTTTATGAGTATGGATAAAATTGGATGAATAGTGTTAAAGAGTTTCACACTACTTATTATTAATACATTAATAAAGGTTTAGCTAATTTATGAAGTATGATATTATAGTACATGTGTAGTGTTTTATACTTTTTTTTAATTGTGAAAATATTATGCTTCAAATAATGTAAATCTTTAAATTTTAAATATATTTGAATGATAATTAAAATGCGATGCTTAGCATTTTGGATCTATGAATCTATGAAAGGTCTGTATATATGTATGAATAAATATAAATAGATTATGAGCCTATATAATATATATTTATGTAAGTCTGTATACATTTATATTCGTATATGTATATTTTTCGTTTGTAGAACTATATTTAGGTATATAAATGTATGTCTTCATCAATGTTTATCTGAATACATACTTGTGTTTATATATTATATACACTCACTTTGCTCGTTGAGGGCTACGCCCCCAAACCCCCAGTGGATTTTCATTGAAAGTGGATGTAAACTAATTTAATTCCAGCGTTTTTTTAATTAAAAAATTTGTGGAAAATGTGCCAAATTTACCTCAAATCAATAAAATCTCTGTCTAAGGTATAACCGATGGAGATACGACAAAAAGTAATAGGACCAAATAAGTGGGTCTCGCCAAATCTGTAGCTGCTGGTGCAATCCGTTTTTTGATAGGTCTTACCGTTTAGCCACAAGAGACCTCCAAAGAAAGATCCGCACCTATTTTAAAGTTTCTCCGCCATTTTGAATTTTTTTTTTGGGGGGGGGGTTAAAAATTTCTTTTAACTTTTTTGGAATTTAGACGTCGGTTACAGGCTAGAAGCTATAAGTTTGCCAAATTTCAAGTTTCTGGAAGTGGGTAAACAATGTCAGTGAGTGAATGAGTGATTCAGCCGTGTGGCTTTATAGTAGTATAATATATATTATATATATATGTGTGTGTGTACCTGCGTGAAGGCTAAGCTGTTAAAATAATACGTTAATACTATTTATTTATTATAAATTTTGTAAGTATATTTATATCTACACTCAAATATAGTATGTTTAATATAAATGAGGACACACAAAAAGAACTAAAAGTACTCGATCAAAAGCAACAAATACTAATAATAGACTCATTCAAAATCGATTACAACTATTTTAATTCATTTTTTCTCAATTTTTACTTTCTCTCTATCTTACAGGTAGAGAAAGTATTGTGATCGTCAAAAAAATCGAACTCGAGATTTTGATGAATTTTGACGTTTCATGACTTCCTGAATCCGAAAAAGTGGTTTTTGAATTTCCGTCTGTCTGTCTGTCTGTCTGTCTGTCTGTCTGTCTGTACCTCCAACTAGAGCATAAACTATTTTACCGATTGAGCTGAAACTTGATATCTAGGGTTTTCATAGGGTTGCCCCGAGGGGTTTTTGGAATTGGATATCTACCCCTAAAATTAAGGGTAGTTTACTGAAGGGCAAAAAGAGAAAAAGTCGATTTTCTCAAAATCGGCTCTAACGATTTTGATTAAATTTCATTTATGAACATATATAAATATTCCAAACAAAATGGCTACTCTCAATATTTCGGCAAAATCGTTTTAAGGGCTCCGGTCTGATGCGTAAATTAACATTTTTTATAATAGCTCCGAAACTATTTGAGATATGAAATTACTTAGCATTACAAATATGTATATATATTTATAATACAAATATTTTATTCGAAACATATATTTATAAAATCAATAACTTTCAATATATACGCAATTATATATATATTTTTAACTTTTTGGGCATTAAAGCTTAAGTATTGCGACCGTAAGAAAAACTAACCTGAAATGTTGATGGATGTCGACGTCTCATGACCCCCCGAACCCTTAAAAATAGTCTTTGCAATGCCGTCTGTCTGTGTGTCTATTAAAACTTAAAATTAAGGGTAGTTTACTGAAGGGCAAAAAGAGAAAAAGTCGATTTTCTCAAAATCGGCTCTAACGATTTTGATTAAATTTCATTTATGAACATAAATAAATATTCCAAACAAAATGGCTACTCTCAATATTTCGGCAAAATCGTTTTAAGGGCTCCGGTCTGATGCGTAAATTAACATTTTTTATAATAGCTCCGAAACTATTTGAGATATGAAATTACTTAGCATTACAAATATGTATATATATTTATAATACAAATATTTTATTCGAAACATATATTTATAAAATCAATAACTTTCAATATATACGCAATTATATATATATTTTTAACTTTTTGGGCATTAAAGCTTAAGTATTGCGACCATAAGAAAAACTAACCTGAAATGTTGATGGATGTCGACGTCTCATGACCCCCCGAACCCTTAAAAATAGTCTTTGCAATGCCGTCTGTCTGTGTGTCTATTAAAACTTAAAATTAAGGGTAGTTTACTGAATGGTAAAAAGAGAAAAAGTCGATTTTCTCAAAATCGGCTCCAACGATTTTGATTAAATTTCATTTATAAACATTAATAAATATTCCAAACAAAATGGCTACCCTCAATATTTCGGCAAAATGGCTTTAAGGGCTCCGGTCTGATGCGTAAATTAACATTTTTTTAAATAGCTCCGAAACTATTTGAGATATGAAATTACTTAGCATTACAAATATGTATATATATTTATAATACAGATATTTTATTCGAAACATATTTTTATAAAATCAATAACTTTCAATATATACGCAATTATATGAATTTTTTTAACTTTTTGGACATTAAAGTTTAAGTATTGCGACCGTAAAAAAAAAAACTAACCTGAAATGTTGATGGATGTCGACGTCTCATGACCCCCCGAACCCTAAAAAATAGTCTTTGCAATGCCGTCTCTCTGTGTGTCTATAAAAACTTAAAATTAAGGGTAGTTTACTGAAGGACGAAAAGAGAAAAATTTTGTTTTCTCAAAATCTGCTTAAACGATTTTGATTAAAATTCGTATCTAGGCGTTGATTAAGATTATAAATAAACTGGCTATTTTCATTTTCCTATGAAAATGATTTTTAGGGTACATTACAGAAGCGTTAATTTCCGTATCTCCACAACTATTGGAGAAACTAAACAACTTATCATTGCAAAATTGTAGGACTATTAGAAATAAAAAACTTTTATTTGACATATATTTTTATAAAAACAGCAGTTTCTGAGATATTTGCAAATATATTAATACAATTTTGTGAGCTTTAGTTGTAAACATATACTACTTAAGTCTTAACGCAATAATACTCTAATGCCATAGAGTAATTAAATATAAGTAAGTATCTAAAAAAGTATGTTATTTTTCCTTAAATCTCTTAGGAGAAATGTTTGCATAGCAATGATCTATCTCCATTTTAGACTCAATAGTCAATATTTACATTTTTTATTAGTCAAAATGTATAAATGAATAATTAAATATCAATGCGATGACTTGAAGATCTGCAACACCTTTTAAAATGTTAAAATTTTAACCAGAAATCGAAATTTTAATACGAAGTGTTGACCCTTGTGGAAGACATTAAACTGTTTGAAATGTTCTTAGGTGGACAAAGATGCGCCTCTTTTCTCATTGATTCTATATCATTGTATATTATTTTATGCGTGTTCTTATGTGGAGTGGTGATGATACAATGTACATTATTCCGTTCAGAAATCTTACGAGTTTATAGAAAGAGAGAGAAAGTCTGTGCGGTGTGCCGTACCATTTATTTTATAAACAAAGCAATTGTTACCGGAATAATATTTTTTTATATAAACAAAGGACGCGTTTTACTACCCATCAAGCTATTCGCATTTGTATTGTACTAAGGATGAGAAGGGGGAGTTTAGAAGAAATGTACTAGGATTTAAGTAAGGGAAAAACAAATTTTTCTTTTCTTAAAAAAAAGTCTTATATACACTCGATCGGTTGTCTAACCTAGATCTCTCCATTCATCGGCAGTGGGTGATCAATAAATTCACAACGGGAACTGAACAGATGAAATTATCCTAATATTAATAATGGGCCTATCACGTCAAAAATTTGTTATTTTAAAAAAAGTAAATATTCAAATGCAACGAAGGTTTGTCCAAAATAGTTCATGTTTAGACAAATTAAAATATTTGATGTAATGTGTTTTATATATATATATATATATGTTATTTTTTGAAATTTGTCCTATATATATATATATATATATGGGACAAATTTCAAAAAATAACATATATATATATATATTTAGTGGACACATTTCAAAAAAGGTTTAATTTGCCTGAACATGAACTATTTTGGACAAACCTTCATTGCACTTGAATATTTATCTTTTCATAAATAACCAATTAAAAATATAAGTCTATTGTAATGATATGGAAATATACATCCCAATAATTTATTATTCGCATTTGTATTCAAAATCATGACATTATAAATGAAAGGTAGTAAGATTTATTTGTTAGCCGGGCATATAAATTAAAAATTAAATAGCCAAAGCTATTATTTATGATTTTAGTGAGGATTACTACATCTAAATATCATATTCTGAAAATTGAAAAATGACACCTGAACACGGGGTCCCGGGTTCGATTCCCGTGTCCAGGTGTCATTTTTAAATTTTCAGAAATAAATTAAAGTCAATAACGCGTGAAATATCGAGCAAAAAATTGTTTATCTACTTATAATAAAACCTATAAAATACCAGGACTTTTAATTTCTAAAATAAGATATCATCCCTTTCTAATTATTATAAATACAGGTTAATAAACTTGGACCCAATTTAATCATAATAACAAATGTCACCATAATGGTGGCGTTTGAACATTATTATATCACGCTATCTTTTTTAAACGTTACAGTATATGTATATATTTATGTATTGGGGTATAGTCATAATTTAAAATATTTAAAGGGTACTGAGTATTTTAAATATTTTTTAATCTGGAAAACGCATAAAGCATAGTTTTACTTCCTTATAGGTTAAATAAAATGTTATTTCTGTGTGTTTTTATTATTGGGTATTTGTTAATATGAATTTAAAAAACTACAAATATAAGTTATGACAGCGATATGCAATGTTGTAGGGTTTTAAAAGTTCTTTTTTTTTTGGCATCTACGACTTTAACATGTGATTTACTTCCCCAAATGAATAGTACAAAAACATTGCATTAACTTTCCACAACCCATAAATTTCTTATTAAATATATATATATATATATATATATATATATTAATATATATATATATTAATATATATATATTAATATATATATATTAATATATATATATATTAATATATATATATATATATATATATATTAATATATATATATTAATATATATATATATATATATATATTAATAAGAAATTTATGGGTTGTGGAACTATATATATAATATAGTTTATATATATATATAATTCTTTAGCCTGTAAACAAGTAAAACCATAATCTATGCCGATAAATGTGTTTTTAAAATATACATTAAAATATTTTAAATTATGATTATATCCCATTATTAAACATGTTAAAATAACTAAAAGAAATAATTGCTCAATTTTCAAATCTTTAATAATTTTATGTTTCAACTATGATTTCACGTAGCGTTCGGACATGAATGTAATTAAAAAAGAAAATCTAACATGTTTATGTAACAGAATTAGGCCTACTTGATGGCCTAGTCTGCCTCTTGTCATCATAAACAAACAGCTAATCAATATATATTTTTCAAGGAGCTGACAACCTCTTGTGACGACTTTGGTCTATAATTGTGTTTGTAATGTTTTACAGAAAATGTTGCTGTTTGCAAAGAAAAGTTTTTTAGGCTTTATAGTACTACCCATACGAGTGGTAGTTTGTTTTAAGGTTCTTTACAAACACACACACAAACAATGTACTGGATTGTGGGCTAAAATCTCAGCAGTCCATTTTATTGAATATATGTCAAGGGCATATTGGAATTAAATAGCAACTTTTTCTATTCATTAAAAAAATATATAATTTAATGCCGCTATTCTCATGAAATATTAATATTAGATGATTGTTGATTTAACCACGTGAAGAAAATTAAACTATATGTTTGTACTGGAACAATATTTTATTTATTCTGGCCAGAAAAAAAAGTTTTGCCGTAAAACTAGTCGTGCTGATCTAGACCACAGAGGACGGGGAGATCGACGTTCGAATCTCGGTCGGGTGAACTGGGGGTGGTTTTTCCTAAATGGTTTTCCACTCTCCCTCTACGCAAATGCGGGTTCACTTCCGTTAAATTAAAACCTTCCCCATTCCTAATCCATTAGTCTAATTAGTACTTAAGCGTATAACCCGAACGGGTAGTAAGACGCGGTGCTATTATTAATTGATAAATGCATCTAGATGCATCCGTGACCCAAACTCATTTCTTCCTTCAAAATATATAAAAGTTGCTTATAGATAAGGTACACACATACCTATGAAATATATGTATATATGATATATATATACATATGAAAAAATAATTACGTTCCAATAAATTCAAACATAATTTTACTAACAAGTTTATTAATTGTAATATTATTAATTTTTAATGCGAACAATTAAATTAGAATTTTTTTGTATTTAACATAAACTTAATTTTAAAATATACAAATAAAATCTTAGTTCGTTTACTTAAGAAACTTCATTACATAATGTTGTATTTTCAGTTCTTAGTTTTACAAAAATATATCTAATCTAAATAAATACAAATCTCCTGAAACCTCGAAATTCTTACTTTAATTGCAAAGTAGATAAAAAAAAAGAGAATTTTGAATATAATTACTCTTCAGACTCGTTCTTCATTCTTGAATTATTCCTGAAATGGCTTCCCCAATTATCATCCGGAAGAAGAACCGATAAGTATATGTTTTTTTCCTCTTCTCACCGATATCTTCTTTCTAAAGCCGCTTGGAATCAATAGTTCATAGGAACTATGTAAGGAGGCTAATTACTTGTCGGAGTAAATCCTTACAGATTCATTTGTGTCGAACATCTTGAAATGGTCAGATAAATTGGAAAGGTTCGTGGAGCAGATTAGTGATTAAAAAAAAGAGAGAGAGAACGGTACTCTTGAATAAATTGAGATGAGATTACATTTTATTTGATAAAAAATACATGAAGATGTTGCGCAGCTCTGCCATATTTAATAACCGTCCCCGTGCTGTAGTGGTCAGTGCCCCTGGCTACGAGTCTACGGGTCTCGGGTTCGCGTCCCGGCTGGTACCGTGGGTATTTTTCCGAAAGGGGAGCTAACCCAACGGTCACCAGGGTTTTATTATTTAGGCTTAAGTTAGGTTTAAGTGTTTCCACTGGTTCCACACCCTCATCTCATCGGGACATGGAAAGAGCCTCCACGGAAAGGATGTACGACTAGTACATTCGGGCGTCCCCTGGACAACGGTACTTTAGTGCTGGATAATCTTTACACAAATAGGGCTACAAATGACGTAGCCTAGAGGCGCAATATATAAAACTAAATCTTAGCACTTAAGAATCCGATAATAGCATGACTAGTTTCTTTACACGGTGCACTTAGAATTTTTTTGAATTGAGTGAGTGAGGTCTATATCGTTCACATAGCTTCTAATGGTCGATATTTTAGAAATGAGGGGAAAATAAAGTTTAGAAACTAAGAAATTAATCAAATTATGGCGAGAACATTTGAAAGACATTAGGACATAATCTTAAGACACAATATGTCATTCAGTGAAATTGGTGGCCACGTGCTTTAAAGCACCAAGTTCATAATCGACAACATTTACTGTGACGTACTAACGCACTAGTCGTGTTGAGCTCGACCGCCGAAGACGGGGAAATCGAGGTTCGAATCTCGGTCGGGTGAACTGGGGGTGGTTTTGCCTAAATGGTTTTCCACTCTCCCTCCACGCAAATGCGGGTTCACTTCCTCTAAATTCAACCCTCCCAATTCCTAATCCATTAGAGTAATTAGTACTTAAGCGTATAACCCACACGGGTAGTAAGACGCGGTGCTAAATATATACTGTGACGTAAATGCTAAGGTCAGCCAGGGGCCCTAAGGGCGGTCTTATGAACATGAAAATCCACTTCCGTGGCTGCATGGTATAAGTTGCTAGTCTCGCATTAGACTAAACTAAACTACCGATGATGGGGAGATTGGGGCTCGAATCTCGGTCGGGTGTACTGAGGGTATTCTTTTATCAAAATTGTTTTCCACTCTCCCTCCATGAAAATGTGAATGCACTTCCTTTAAATATAATTTTCCTTAACTCTAAATCCATACATGTAATTAGTACATAAGCGTATAACCCGAACGGGTAGTAAGACGCGGTGCTATAAAAGATATATATATATATATATGGATGGCCTGCAGCCAGAGTGAACTAACTCCATTTTATATATTTTTCAGTATGAAGGTTTTAATGATTTTAAAGTTTGGAGCCTCATGGTTTTGCATCAAACACTTAAATCTTTTTTTTTTGTGTGTGATTACTATTTCTTTATATATTTCTTTAGAGGTACTTTCTAATTGAAGGTTGTAAATCCAAAGTTTTCCTCTCTAAAGCCTGATATTAAAAAAAAAATACTTGGTTCACTCTGGTTTATGAAATTAAATGACGAATAAAGTTAATGCCAGAATGAACTAAATAGTGTTTTTCCTTGGATAAAAAGATAAAAGAATAATATTCTTAAGTCATGGTGTAAACATTTGTACTCAGGCATGTCTGACCCTTTATTATAGTATTTTAATCAATTAAATGGGAAAACTGCAAATATATGAAAACTTGGTTCAATTTGGCATACATTTTTTTTTTAGACTTGTTTCAAAATAATGGATCTTTTAGTATAAAGGTTTTATTTTCAATGAAATAATTTTTTTTTTTTAATATTTTAAGAAAGGTTGGTAATCATCACTTGATGCATTATTCAAACCAAGAGAAATCTCACTAGAAGATAAGTTTTCCTCATATTCTGTAGAGCAGCATGGAACTAACTTATCTGCTTCCGCCATTCTACCCACTACCTGTTTCAGTCTGCCACACGAACAAAGTTAAATTTCCAAGTGTGCCAAAACAAAATAATAAAATTTCCCCCTTCTAACAGCTGAAATCACACTGGTTCTCTCTGGCATATGAAGGAAATGTACTTTTAGTCCCAGAATCTGACATTAACTCAAAAACATTAAAAGTGGAGTTGGTTCACTCTGGCAGCATATATAATATACTCGTACACCTAAATGATCAATGCAGTTTTCCCACCTCCGTGATTCGCTAATGCAGGTGGATTTCCTCTACGCCTTACAATGGCTATGTTGTCGAACCCACTACTAATAAAAATATGTATAAAATGGCTCATAGCTGCCATATTTGAAATGTTGTGTACATCTTTATACATTTAAGACTCTTTTAGAAAACAAAAGCATTTTTTTAAACAAACATTGATACCATTTTACGATATTATTAGTCTTATTTTATAGGTATTGATATTATCTATCAAAAGTGACAGCTGTTAACCACATTATTTGATGTATGAATACGTAGAAGTAGAGCTATTCACATTTATAGGTACGAATATAAGGTAAAATTTTTCTTATGAAAATTGGAGTCTAGCTTATACGTAGATATGTTGATTGCTCAACACAATTTTTTCTATCTATATTTTAAATGGTTCATAGATGAGTGGTCAAAAATTGCAAGTAATATGAAGCCCACCACATCTATCAAATTAGCTAATTGTTTGGAAAAATTAATAAAAATCTTATATATTTGATTTAACTTATAATATATAAACCGACAAAGTTAGATAGCGCTAGTGGGCTTTTTCGTAACCTCTAATCAGGGAAGATGGAAATGGGATTCTATTTAGGTACACTCTTTCTACCCTGAAATATAGTTCCTAATTGAACGATTACAGAATATGTATAAATGAAAAGTTGAACTTAGGGGGTTTATGGTATCAGCCGCAACTGAATCATGCTCGAATAAATTTAAAGCTATCACACGTCCATCATGAACTCCACCTTAAAAATATAAATAAAGAACTACCCTGAACATTAGGTGATCTCTGGATAGCCCACTAATTTAAAGGTCACGATTTCGATTTCTATGCCTAGGTGTAATTTTTCAATTTATTCGATTACAGAATAGCCATACATTATAAAATGCACCTGTCATGGTAAGCGGAGGGTACGTTCTGTTGATTATTTTTTATTTATTATATTTTTTCACCTTTATATTCCTAAATTAACAAATTTTCTAAAATAACCAATTAGGTCATCCTGTACCCTTGGAAATGTTAGTGTAAAGGCTAGTGTTTTTTTCAAGAAATACTTCAACTCAAATTTATTTTATTTTAAGCTTAAGCCAAAATATGACGATGGAGGAAAGAAGGTGGAAGGAAAAGAGAGAACTCACCCAAGTAAAGTATAGGAAATGAAATTAAGGAGATTTATTTGAGTAAATGATAATAGCCATTGTTATTACTAAAAGATTCGTAAAATTACTACATTGGAACGAAAACGAAATCCTCTTAGTTTTAATACTCATTACATTGAAATTAATTTGGATGACTTGAAAATTTAAAAAAAAATAATTCACCAAAAAAAATATCTTAAGTTCCACATCAAGGTTCCGAGGATATTGTTATGTGCTTGATATTTGTTACTGTAGGAATTATTCTAACTTTACTATGATTATATAAAAAAGAAAGTTACAAGGATGAAAATGAATCAGTTTGTCTAAAATACGGTTATTCTGCGAGTCATTGGTTTATTGTTCATTCAAAATTGTCTGTTTTTTTTAAAACAAATTTAGACCCTTGTAAGAGCTCAATTGCTTCCAAAACCTCATCGCTCCATCAATATAAATTTATAAATCAAGTATAGCTTCCTCAGTCCTCACATAGCATTACTATGAACTAGTTCTGTGAATAGTAGTTCTCGTTACCTATTTTTAAAAATTGCTGTATTAAGAATGTTCTTATCGTTAACATTTTCTTAACATTTCTTATTTAATTTAGAATTGAAGTATTTTCTTTAATTCTCCTTGGATTTGAAGTTAATCCTTATACTATTATAAATGCTAATGTGAGTTTGTTTGTTTGTTTGTTTGATTGTTTGTTTGTTACGCTTTCACGCCTAAACTACTTGACCGATCATCATGAAATTTCGCATACACGTTGTCATGGGTACAGAAAAGGACATAGGGTACCTTCCATCCAGAAAAAATGTGAATGTGAGTTTGTTTGTTTGTTTGTTTGTTATTGTTTGTTACGATTTCACGCCTAAACTACTCGACCGATCATCATGAAATTTCGCATACACGTTGTCATAGGTACAAAAAAGGACATTGGGTACCTTTCATACAGAAAAAATGCGAATGTGAGTTTGTTTGTTTGTTTGTTTGTTTGTTATTGTTTGTTACGCTTTCACGCCTACACTACTCGACCGATCATCATGAAATTTCGCATTCACGTTGTTATGGGTACAGTAAAGGACATAGGGTACCTTTCATCCAGAAAAAATGTGAATGTGAGTTTGTTTGTTTGTTTGTTTGTTATTGTTTGTTACGCTTTCACGCCTAAACTACTCGACCGATCATCATGAAATTTCGCATTCACGTTGTTATGGGTACAGTAAAGGACATAGGGTACCTTTCATCCAGGAAAAGTACTGTTCCTGATGGATAGAAAAAAATAACTGTTAGACGGTCGTCCGGCATATTAACTCGGCCTACTGATATGAATAAATTAATTGCAACGTGATGCCAGGATTAAAGAAAAAGGGACCTGCAGTATCCTGGAAAAAAAACTGATATCCCCAATAAAAATCTGTTCCCGAGTTATTTTAGGCACATCTATCTTAAAATGATTAAAAATGATTATATTCAGCTAATTAAGCTCTGTCTCTTCACCCCGTTATGGTAAATGACAAAATTGTCGTAAGAAGTTTGGTATTATTCATTTCAGCAAAAATAGCTCTCGAGGTATGATGCTACGACAATGTAAACTTTTAGTGTGGGACGAAAGTACGATGTCCCACAAAAAAGCTATAGAGGCGTTAAACCAAAATCTTCAGGACTTGCGAGAGAGGAGGAATGGTAGTTTTACTGGCTGATGACTTCCGACAAACTCTACCGGTGATCCAGAGGGGCACACATGCAGATGAAATCAAAGCCTGTCTCAAGTCATCAATATTGTGGTCAAAAGTGAAAAAATTCAGCCTAACAACGAATATGAGAGTCCACCTTTATAATGACGTAGATTAAGGACATTACGCAGAAACACTATTGAAAATTGGCGATGGACGTTTGGACACGGATGCTGAAGGTTTTATTTTTCTTACAGGGGAATTCTGTAATTTGGTGGAAAATGATTTGGAGCTCATTGCTAAAGTTTACCCAGACTTATAGCTAAATTTAAATTGTGATCATTGGTTGTGTGCAAGAGCAATTTTTGCACCAAAATATGAAATCGTTAACAAAATCAACACTGACATTTTGAAAGAGGTGCAGGGAGAAATAAAGGGGTATTTGTCAATAGATACAGTCATGGACACAGAACAGAGCACTTCATATCCCGCTGAGTTTTTAAATTCTCTGGAGCTATCGGGTGTACCCTTGCATAAACTACAACTGAAATTAGGTGTACCAGTTATGCTTATGCGAAATTTAGATCCACCCCGTTTATGTAATGGGACGAGGCTTCAATTACACAATTAGGGCAAAATATAATCTGTGCCACCATTTTAACAGATGTGGGAAAAGGTGAAATTGTAATCATACCTCGAATCCCAATAATCCCCACTGACCTACCATTTCAATTCAAAAGACTCCAGTTTACAATCAAACTTAATTTTGCTATTACTATTAACAAAGCGCAAGGGCAAACATTGCAGGTAGCAGGGGTGCATTTGGAAATGCCATGTTTTTCCCATGGCCAGCTATATGTAGCCTGTTCGCGTGTGTCCAATGCCCAGAATTTGTATGTATTTGTGCCAAATGGAAGGACATACAACATAGTATATTGAAGCGTCCTAAAATAATGATCTATTCTGTGCCCATGATAGCAATGGTCAAGAACAAGCGGAGTAAATAAGGGATTTTAATTAACTGTAAGTAAAATTTAAGATGGAGTAGGATCTTCCAATTCGTGGCAAGGCATAACCTGTGACTCTACTGACACACACTCCTCTACTTCTTTTCTACTCCTACACTTAATCCTGATTTATATTGTGTAGTTTGTTTTTTTCTTTATCTCTACCTCTATTGACTAACAACCTCAATATGTTCATCGTTTTTATTGTCATATTCCCTGTGTCAATAGACAACCTGAATTTATTGATAAAATCTACATTAACGTGAGCGAAGCCGCGGGCAAAAGCTAGTAGTCTATATTTTCTTGGTGATCAGGTCACCTATAAATACCACATTTAATAGTGGTTCATATGCTTTAAGAAGTCGATCTCTAATACATAACAAAAAAAAACGTCCTGTGTACATTATATGATATATTTAACACCCATTTTGGTGGCCGCGTGGTCTAACGCACTACACTCGTGGAAGATTAGACTGCCGAAATAGGGAGATCGGAATTCAATCCCGGTCGGGCGAACTGAGGGTGGTTTTTCCTAAATTACTTTACACTCTCCTTCCACGCAAATGTGGCTTTACTTCATGTCAATTAAACCTTCCTAATCCCTAACCCATTAGTGTAATTAGTAAATAAGCGTATAACCCGAGGCGGTGCTAAAATAAAATCTATTAAGTGGATGCCATATTGAAACGGATTACAATTTATTTAAACTATCCCTGTCAAATTTAATTAAAATTGATACATTAATATGATATATATCACGTAACAAAGGTCCTGACATATGGATGAAATGCCTAGCGGTCGTGGAAAAACAGAACCTCACTTTTCTCGTTCAGTTATCAACGTGGGAATGACAAGTGGTTGTTTTATTTTATGATATTGTATCATGTTTATGATTATGGAACATCTGCAAGTGACGAAGGGTCTAAAATGTGTTAGAACAATGGGTCGCTTCGGTGGCCACATGGTCTGACGTGCTACTCTCGCAGTAGATTGCCGATGACGGTGATATTGAGGTTCGAATCTTGGTCGGATATACTGAAAGTGGTTTTTATGAATTGATTTTACACTCTCCCTCCACACAAATGCGGGTTCACTTCCTTCCGTTAGCGTAATTAGTACTTAAGTACTTAGAGAGGGATTCAATAATTTCAAATCATCACAGTTAACGAGCTATAAGGGGTAAAACTTGATATTTTATGCTTTTTGAGTATCATTGGTTTCAGGTTCGATTCCTGTGTTCAGGTGTAATTTTTCAATTTATTCCAATATCAGATATGTCTGTGAAAATTTGACTTTATTACGGATATGCTAAGTAAACGGAATAAGGAGAGTGAATTCAAAGTATATTCAATATAGCTTACTTGAAGGGAGTATGAAAAATCACACCGGAAAAGTATAGAAGTAATATAAGTTAGGCCTACATTAACGAAGGTAGAGTCAATTAAGATGGTCATAAATATGATTGTGCAGAGAGAGAGAGAGATAAAATAGGTTTAACGAGAGGGATAAGAAGAATAACAAAGGAATTGACTAAAACGAAGAATGTAGCAAATGGGGTCAAAGTAATGATGTCGTAGAGAAGGGTATGGTGAAAGTAGCTAAAGAGAGGGTTGTAGGTGGACGTGATTATAGAGAGAATGGTATAAAAGGGTAGCAGAGGGAAACTGGTAACGCAAGGGACAATAGAAAATAAAAAGGTATATAAAAAGAGGATTTTTAAATGAAATTAATGAATAAATATATAATTTTATATAGAAAACGTTAAATGGAAAATAAGGTAAAAATATGATTAATCTTGAGTGGGTAATTAATCAGTCAGAAATATTTGTGGTTAATAAAGAGAAAGAGGATGAAGGGTAAGGAAAATATAAATAAAAAAAAGTGTAAAGAAGGAATGTAAGTTGGATGTAAGGATTGGGGGATAGAAAAATGGTGCTCGGAGACAGCGACGGTAAAAGAGAGAAGGAGGAAGAAAAGTTTAGAGATTGTGAAGAAACATGGGGTTATAAAGAGCGCGGGATAGAAAGGAATTATAAAGAGAGAGATAGTGAAAGAAAGGTATAGATTTGAAAAGAGACAGAAGTAGAGGTTTATCGGAGAGGGAGAAATAGGGGTGAAAGGACTGAAAGCGGGGAAAAGCGAAGCTGAACGAGGGTGTGTTTGAAGCCGGAGCCAATTTCCCTCATGTTTGGCGTTTATAAAGTAACATAAATCATCGAACTACATTTCCAATGTTGGCGTAACTCTACTACATACGCTTACTACAAAACCAATTGTGTCGGAAGTTCTGAAACGCATCAAAAGCGTTGTATGAAATTAGACAAAATTTAAAACATATATATATTTTAATTTTGAAGAGTTAAATTACTAAATTATTAATGAGGAAGTGGCTTACAGACTAGAATGGCTAGGTAGAAAAAGTAACAATGGAGTAAAAATAAAAAGAAAAAATATAGGACTTCACAATATTGGCGTTATTATAAAGGTGGTTAAATAAACGGGTTCAGAACCTTATGATACCATAGTGTTCATTAAAATAAGTAGAAAAGTCTTTGTAATAATAGGTCCGCAAACAAACTAACACAGATATAAAGGCAATTTTCTCTCTCGGCGATAAAAAAATAAATAATATAAAATGAAATGTTATTTAAAATTACGTGTCACAATTTTTTTTATAACAACAAAAGGTGTTATACATGTTTTAGTTCCATTTTCATACAAATCTCACATCTTCAGATCAGACTGTTACGTGGTATTTAAAAAAAAAATCCCTGGCTGGCTTCATTTGAATCGTCTGACAACCATCTTCGACTCTTTTTTATAAGTCTGATAGATCATTTATTGGAGAGAAATACATTGTACTCTTTTTAAGTATCCCCGTACAAAAAGTTCAGAAGATTAAGATTGGGGAGCATCAGATTCTTGTGAATGGACCTACTTGTTTAAGCCCATCCCCCCCCCCCCCCCCCATGATACAATTACACTAATGTCCATTCTTAAGCAAACTTAGCTCTATACGTGTGTATGACCTTGATTCGTCTATCAAAACAACGCTTGTTTCCGAAGAAATAACGCTGATATCATTATAAGGGGCTTAGATTTACTCAAGTACTGATAAAGAAATGTGTTTTGATTTTTTATACATAAATTAATTTAATTAAATTGGTTGAAAATATACATTTGATCGCTGGAATCAAGCCCAGGACTTTAAGATAAACATGTAAACCGTCTACCACAGAGATATCAAGGAATGGTTTCGTTCCTATAATCTTTCCTCTCTGATAGTTTAATGACGGTAGAATATTGGCCTGATAATCCAAAGGTATCGGGTTTGATTCCCGTGGCCTGCTGTAATTTCTCAACTGATTTAATTGACAGTTTCTAAATCTGCCTCACAGATATTATAATCTAATATAATATCTCAAAGATAAAGTGTAAATGTAAAATCTAATTAAATCAAGATTTACGAATACACACACACACACATATATATGTATATATATTTTTAAATATAGCTAAACCGTCTGATCTCGCAATCCTATATTCACTTCATTTATTCTCACTTTATATGTAATTAGTATAATCAATTATTTACACGAAATGCAAACCACTGTTGTAAACAAAACAAAAATAGCCTATTGAATTGACTTCAAAGAGTTCTAAGAAATTTCGTCCTTTATGTTGACCGCTGAATAAAGTACAAAGGTCTTCAAAACAGTAAGGGGACAAAGATAAAGCTTTTTTTTATACGTATAAATAGATGTATATATATTACTCGTATCATCCCGTACATTTTGTTTTATACTCGATTCTCGCTTTCCTACTAATTTATACTTTATTTATCTTCCATTGTCTTATTCCCTTCGTTCTGGTGTGCTTTTGTTTTCCGCTATCGACGCGTGGGGAAATAGGTCGGAATTGTGGTGGGGTAGGGGAAGTTGGGAGGGGAGAGATAACTTTAGTAGGCTTGAAAGTAAAGCTAGGTCTAAAGTCTCA